>PVHP010040570.1:0-15801 GCA_004024765.1 Zapus hudsonius | reverse complement strand
GTAAGTCTTAGCTATAGCAATAAGGTAAGAGACACAAGTCAAAGGGGTACAAATCAGAAAAGAAGAGATCAAATTATCATTATTTGCAGATGATATGATTCTATAGACTCTATTAGCAAACAGAGCTGATAAACACTTTTAGCAATGTTGCAGGATATAAAATCAACACACAGAAATCAGTAGCCTTCTGTTGCAGTCAGCCACACACTGCTGGGATGAATCTCCAAACTAGGCACAGTTCATGGAAGGAAATGATTTATTGAAGCTACAGATCCAGGGAAAGGTCCATAACAGTGAAAGATGCTGGCCCTCTTTCACAGGTCCAAGCAGAGGGAGAAACCCATCACCAGCGCCACACACACACAAAAGCCAAAAAGGCAAGGAGGGGGAGAGAAGATTTTCTACCCCTTTATATTGCCTTAGGGTGGGGTTTTGCAATCCTATTCCAGACTTAATGGCTTCAACATATTAGCATAGGTAAAGGCTTTCTGAACATAACCCCAGTTGCTCAGGATGTAAAATCACTAATCAACAATTAGGACCTCACGAAATTAAAAAGCTTTTGTACAGCAAAAGACACTGTAAGCAGAGCAAAGAGGCAAACTACCCAATGGGAGAAAATCTTTGCCAGCTATACATCTGACAGAGGATTAATATCCAGTATCTACAAAGAACTCCAAAAACTAAATAATAGGAAATCGAACAACCCAATCAAAAAAATGAGCTATAGATCTGAATAGAGAATTTTCAAAAGAAGGAATACAAAAGCCTATGAACATCTAAAAACATGTTCTACCTCCTTAGTAATCAGGGAAATGCAAATTAAAACTACTCTGAGATTCTGTCTCATTCCTGTCAGAATGGCCACCATCAAGAAAACAAGTGACAATAGTGCTGGTGAAGATGTGGAAAAATAGGAACCCTTCTACACTGCTGTTGGGAATGTAAAGTGGTACAGCCATTGTGGAAAGCAGTGTGGAGGTTCCTGAGACAGCTGAAGATAGATTTACCATGTGACCCAGCTATACCACTCCCTGGCATATATCCTAACGACTCTAGTCACTACCCTAGAGATACTTGCTCATCCACGTTTATTGTGGCTCTATTTACATTAGCTAGGAAATGGAACCAACCTAGATGTCCCTCAATTGAAGAATGGATTATGAAGATGTCGTCCATTTATACAATGGAATACTATTCAGTGGTAAAGGTGAAATTATAAAATTTTCAGGGGAATGGATAGATCTGGAAAGGATCATATATTAAGTGAGTTAACTCAGGTCCAGAAAGCCAAACACTACATTTTATCTCTCATATAATGGTACACCCACTAGCCATAAATTGTTACTAGAAAAACTTCAGTGCCAGGGATGGGACACCTTCCAGTGAGTTGGTGGCCTACTCCTGAGGCCCCCAAAACATTACAGGCCATTACCAAGGGTCTTGGTAGAAAGAGATGATAAGACCCCATTGCTGAAGACCACATATGCTTGGGCTGCAAGTCACTGAGAAATCAACTTGCAACTGAGCTGGAAACCTCCTCCCTGTTAAACAGCTGACAGAAAGCTGGAAAAATCTATGACCGCATGCAGCCCTATGGGAGAGAGAAGTCATCAACGGTGGTGAACAGCAGTGGATCTTGCAAGTCTTAAGACTGGCCAGCCAGGCCAAATGGGCCAACTGGGCAATAATGGCATGTCTATTGTGGGAAAAACAACTGCTCTGTAATTGAACTGGAGACCCACTCCACCGGAGGGAAAGCATGTCTGGTACGGAAGACCTTGTCAAAGGCCTATGGTGGGGGAGGTCATGAGCCCTAGGGGAGTAACACCTGCTGTTGTCTGGCTAAATGCATATATTATGCCATTCAAACTGCCTTATAAGCACTTTTTTCAAAAAAATGAGCATACCCGCATACCCATATAGTAATGCTAATCCCACTTTTGGCTGGAGAAGTTTCTCTCTTTCACATGGCAGGGACCACTGGGATAACTCAAAAGACACCATGGTCCTGAGAAGAAATGACAGTGGAGTGCTCCTGAGGCTCAGGGTCTATTGTGGAAGAGGTGGTGGAAAGATTATAAGAGCCAAAGGAAGGGGAGGACTGCTTCCAATGCAAACTTCCAGACACAAAAGGGCCTTGAGAGGGGGAAGAGATATATGGGTGAGTGGGGAGGGAATCATAATGGTTTATGGTCTATAATTATGGAAGCTATTAATAAAAAGTTAAAAAAAAAAGACCAGGGCTGGAGAGATGGCTCAGCGGTTAAGGCACTTGCCTCCAGTGCCTAAGGCCCTGGGTTAAATTCCCCAGGACCCACATAAGCCAGACCCACAAGGTGGTGGCCCTGGTTCTCTCTCTCTCTCTGTCTCTCTCTTTGTATCTCTCTGCTTGAAAATGAATAAATAAAATATTTTTTAAAAAAGACCATAGGGAGAAAAGGGAGGTTGGTGGGAGGAGATAATGATAATGGTATATTGTCTGTATTACAAAGGTTGTCAATAAAAAGTTGAGAGAGAGAGAGAGAGAGAGAGAGAGAGAGAGAGAGAGAGAGAGAGAGAGAGAGAGCCCAGAGTGCTGCCTTACCACTTCTCCAACCTGGAAAAGGACCCCCACTGGAATCCAGTAATGCCAATTTGCCAGTCTCAGACTCTCAGTCTCCAGAACTGTTAGAAACCAATCTACATTGCCTAGAAGCTTATAACACTCTACTTTGTTTATGTTTTTATTGCTGTAACAAAACACCAGAAAAAGTTAACTTTTTGGCTCATGGTTTCAGAGGTTTTAGCTCATGGGTAACTGGATCCATCGTTAAGGGGCTGGAGGTGCTGAGATGGGGTAGGGGAAGGAGAAGAGAGAGAGGAAAAAAAAGAGAGAGAGCACACAAGAGAGAGACCGAGACCCGAGACAGACACCAGGAATAACATAGATTCTGGGACACATTCCCAGGAACCTACTTCCTCCTAAGAGGTCCTACCTCCTCAGAGCCCTTTCAGCTATAGGCTAGTCCACTGATTATGTTCATACTCTCATAATCCAATCATCTCACAGTGTCAATATTTGAGGACCAAACCTTCTGGGGAGAAACTTAGCATCTCACTGACTGACCTTCTCAAAGAACTTCTTTGAACACCTTCCTCATGGATGTATGTTTTGAAAGACTTCACTGAGCATACTCTCACAGCAACAATGACAACTCTATCATCTGGTAAGCACCTTCTAGGTAAAATACCACCCCACACAGTCGCCACATCTATTTCTTGCTATAGGTCTCATGGTTAGCCTATTGCAGAAGAAGAACCTGAGGGCTGACAGAGGCTCAATACTCTCGCTAATAAAAATTCAAGTCAAGATTTTAAGTTGTCATTTCAGAGTTGGGCCTGGTAGTACATGTCTGATGCCTATAATCCTGGAACTTGGGAGATGCAGACAGGAGGGTCAGGAATTCAAGACCATCCTCTGGTTTATAGAGTGAGTTCAAGGCCCATGGGAGCTTCATGAGACCTGGTCTCAAAAAAAAAAAAAGTTTTGAGTTCAGATCTCCTAATTCAACTCTAAGTATTAGACTGGTGTTATACTTTTGTTTTTCAGAAATACAAATTGCTATGTAACAATACCCAAACTAATCAGTAAAAATTGCTTTCAGTTTGTTTTGACAATATTTCTTTATAGCCAGACATGGTGGCACATGCCTAGCACTCGGGAGGGAGGCAGAGGTAGGAGGATGGCCATGAGTTTGAGGCCACCCTGAGACTACATAGTAAATTCAGATCAGCCTGGGCTAGAGCGAGACCCTACCTCGAAAAACCACAAAACAATTTATTTCTTTATTTATGACAGAGAGAGAGAGAGAGAGAGAGAGAGAGAGAGAGAGAGAGAGAGAGAGAGAGAGAGAGAGAGAGTGTGTTTTGGGAGCAGTACGAGCTTTTGAAAGCTCCAGTTCTGTGTGTCAGTGAGGATCCCTGTTCCAGTTCAGCTATCTGTCATGGGACAGGCAGAGCCATCTATGGATGTCTTCTTACATCCTGCTGCATCCTGGGACAGCTAGGATAAGATAGTCGTGTCTCTGGGATCTGAATGGCCAGAGGCATGGGGAGATGGACATGCTGGTAAGCAGACCATCCCTAAGTCTGCTTTGGTCATGATTGGGAAGCAAACCCGTTTAACTACAAACATACTAGCCAGCAGAACAAAAGTAAGTCCTCAAGTCACCTGACTTCGACCTTCTGTTACCTTGAACGTGTGGCCAGCACAACTCAGCAGGGAAATGCATTTCAGAGGCATATCGAAAGAAATTGCTTATTTTCCCCTTTAATGTTGCTCTGAGAGACCCAGTTTTTAACACAATAAAAGGTGGCTTTACAGTTTGTAAATCATTAAAATAATATTATCTCATGTAGTCCTAGAAATACCAGATGACAGGTTTATTATTCCCATTTTATGGATGGGGAAATGAAAGGAGTTTGAGGTGACATGATTTGCCCAGGGCTGCAGAGCTCACTCCTCACAGGACACTGAAATCACCTTCTTTTGTCAGGGCTGATATCCCAGCTCACCACAGAATGGACGTAGCTTCCCCCAAGCATTACCATCAGTGTTGAAATTTGCTTGAAACTTCCAAATGTATTAGGATCTAACTGAATGAACCAAGACCTTCCATTCAGCCTCACTGGTCCAGTGAATGGAAATTCCCCTGCCTGGGCTAGTTTGAATGTATGTCCCCCAGTAAACTCAAGTGTTTTATTAAAGCTGTATCCTGCTGCTTGGCTGGAGGAGATATCACTGGGGTGAATCCTGGAGTCCAGCCCTAAGGTGTCATTGTGGGGTGTGTGGGTGGGGGGAATCTGATTTCTAGCCCAGAGGTATGCAGAGAGGTTTTGAGCTCTGGCTCTGTTTGCTTGTGGTGCTGGCTGTTTGGTGGTGTCTCTCTGCTTGGATTTATGAATGGGAGCAAGCTGCTTCTGCCATTTGATGGAACTTCCCTTGGATCTGTAAGCTTGAAATAAATCCCTTCCTCCCATAAACTGTGTCTAGTTTGGATGTTCACCCCAACAATGCTGAGCTGACAAAAACACTATCCAAGTAAGCCCTGGCCTCGGCTGATCTCAGTGGAGTGGAGGCTTAGCACATTCTAGTTCCTTCCCACACCCACACCTTCCTCCCTGCTTCCTGACCACACTGCAATATGTCCTCAAACTTTTTTGGGGGGGGGGTTCTGCAGACTTTGAGTTTCCCTGAAAAACACCATATACCCAGCAATATGAAGAGAGCAGTAAGAACAGCAATGACACCTTTCCTAGGTTAGACACACATGCTATTTCATGAACCCCTCATACAGCCCAGTGAGGTCATTACTGTGCATTCCATTTCACTGATGAGCACAGGGAGGCTGAGTGGGTAATCTTTGGGCTTTGGAGCTCTACACCTTGGGCGCATGCCCAGCTCCGATACTGATCAGCATAACCTCAGCCAGAAGCCATCTGTCTCCCACCTTCAGTGTCTTCGTGCTTGACTCTGTCCAGGCTGGGTCATGGCAGTACTGAGAATTAGATGAGGTTGGTCCAGCCTTTGGTATCTGGTCACCTCTTTGCAAATGGTCATGGATTAAAGCCTATTTAACAAGTGGCTCAGTTCTTCCTGATTCCAGTCTGTTTCCTGCCTCTCAAGTTCATAGCTGAGGCCCTTGCTGTTTCAGATTACTCACTCAACACTGCGAAGTGGGCACCAGCTCGCTTCCTCTAGCGCTAAAGCTGATGCTCCGGCAGGCTCAGAGACTGGCCCAGGACCACTCGGGCAGTGGAGAGGAACTGAACTCACCTACTTGGTAATTCTTCCAGGTAATTCTTTTCTTCCTTGGGTCTAATTGTGTCCTGAAACTTCTGGGGTGGGGCTGATCTCCTCTGCCCTCCAAAGGGGACTCTGTTCCAAGTGGACTGCACACCCTTCCCCTTCCCTGCTCTGTCCCTAAACCCACTATCACAGGAGAACCAGGAGCTTTGAGAGCCCCCTCCCCTTGTCTCTCAATGTGCCCAGCTCCTAGCACTGGACCAGATTGAGGCGAACCTCAAGACACTGTTGCTAAAGAAAGAATTGGCTATAAACATCATAAATCAATACCCCATATTATTTAGGCACACCCCAACACTGTGGGAGAGACTGGAGAGAATGAAAAGGAAATAAAGATTTGGATGTCAATCCTTTCTGATGTCACAGTAGAGGTGAGTGAAATACATTTTTGAGAGCATTGAGAATAGTCCTGAGAAAGCTGGTTGAATTTCAGCTTAATTCTGTGAAGGGCTGAGGGGCAAGGTAGAACCAAGGAGATGGTACCGTTTGTGGACAAAAATGCATTCAGCATCATCCTAGACACAGGGAAAGGTGGGATCTCCCACAACACCAGAAATTAGGATTACTGCTTGGAAGAAAGCGGAATTATTATTACCTGAAAATACAGCTGTTTGTTTGTTTTCTGAGGTAGGGTCTCGCTCTAGTCCAGGCTGACCTGGAATTCACTATGTAGTCTCAGGCTGGCCTGGAACTCATGGCGGTCCTCCTACCTCTGCTTCCCAACTGCTGGGATTAAAGGCTTGTACCACCACTCCTGGTTGAAATATAGCTTTTTATCTGGACTTTTCTGCACTAAGCTACAAGTCCACAAATGGCCATGAAGGGAAGCCCAGACACTTCCCCAGCTCTTCCCTGCCTTGTTGGTATCACTGCACCCTTCAGGTGCTTGTCTTCTGTCCCTCCCTGCCTGACAGGACATTGTCCTGGTTCCAGCTGTCCCTGGGACCTAGAACAGCCCTGGCACGTAGTAGGCCCTCAGGAAGTATCCACTTGTCCTAGAGGTCGTGCGCTACTTGCAGGTGAGGGGGAAGAGGACGCGGGCTGGGTCTGGCTGGCCTGAAGGCTGTGACCTTGGGGACCCTCCCCAGCCTCCCAGAACCGCAGTTTCCTGGTCCACACCCGGAGGGCGACGAGCCCCCCTCTCCCGCCCCCGGCCTGCGGTGACTTGCCCAAGGTCACCCAGCCCGGGGTCTCCGGGCGGCCGGGGCTCCGGAGGGCCTGGGTGGAGGCTTTTGGGGTGGGGGCCGGCGCGGGGCGGTCCCGGGGCGCGGCGCGCAGACGCGGGGCCCCCGCGATGCGGCGGGGACGGGGCGCAGGGGGAGGCGCGTCGCCGGCGTCGTCCTTTTGTGCGGCGGGCGGCCGGGCTCGGGGAGGTAAACAGCGCTTCCTCTTCCTCCTCGCCCGCCGCCGGCCGGCCTGCCCGCCCGCCCGCCGCTCTTCCTTTTATAGTGATCTCTCGGCCCAGCTCGCCGTCGCCGTCGCAGCGGCGGGGGCCGCCCGCGAACCTGTGGCGGTGACCTGAGCCCCGCCAACCCGGAACCGGCGGCGGCACCCGGGCTCCCGCGCTCCCCTCGCCCGCCGGCCCAGGTACGTGCCGGGCTTCCCGGCTCCGCGCGCCCGGCCTGGGCTCCTCGGCCCCGGGGAAGGCGGGGCGGGGTGGGCGCGCCGAGGGTGCGCGCGGGGGTGCGGATCGGGTGCGCGCGGTGGTGCGGATCGGGTGCGGGATGGGTATGCAATGGTGCGGGCCGGGGGTGAGATGGGTCCCGGCCGGGTGCGGGATGGGTTTGGGTCGGGTGCGCGCCCTGCTGGAGGAGTCGGGCGGCCGCGGGGCTGGGGGCGGAGGTGGCGGGCTCGGGGACCCGGCGACCCGGGATCGGCCCCCTCAGGTGCGCTGGGGATGGAGGAGCCCGAGGCGGTGTCGCCACCCGGGTCCACCCAGTTGCGGGGAGGAGGGCGCGCCAGGTGCCCTGCGCAGGGCGTGCGTCCTAGGGCGCCCGGGTCGAGGTGGCACTCTCCGGGCACGTCCCTCCTGCAGGGCTGGTGAGGACCCTGGGCCTGATTCCCCGCCCTGGGTTCCCCGTGGGCTAACTTCCTTAGGGCTTGGCCAGCCGAATTGAGGAACTGAGGATGGACAGAAGCTTCTTCTCGGGTCCCCAGACTTCCTCCAGCACTGACCCCAGCCTGTGTCTAAAGAGCACTTCCCTTTTATCTTTCAATCAATTTTTTAAATGGAAGTTCAGTGTTCTGGAGTGGATGCACACACAGTCTGCAGAGCCCTTTTGGGGCTGTGTTCACATGCTGTGGGGCTGGAAGGAACCTGTGTTGTTTGAATGTGTGTCTAGTGTTGGGGGTGGGAGGAAAGGGGAACCAGGACTTCCCTAGCCAGGAGTCCCTTTCCCCAGACGGGGTGGGGGTGGGGGGAGTGCCTTTGAACCCCACCCTGCAGCTAGGAATGGAGGGTGGAGGTGGGATTGAGTAGGAGGGAGGTGCAGGGGAGTCACGTGTGTTTTGCATCCGTGTTTTATAACTGACCCTCATGCTAGCTTTGTGACCTTGGGCTACTTGCCTACCTTCTCTGTGTCTTAGGTTACCTGTACTATGGGATGCCTTGAGTTATGGCCCAGAGAAAGTGAGAATGGGTTTTCCTGGCCTTGAGGGGCAGAATGGGAAGTGTCACTGTCCCTTTCCTCTCTAATGCCTTCATCCCCCCAGGACAAGTGCCTGGAAGGCAAGGAAGCATTCCGTAGCTGTGAATAGGTAGAAATGAGCCAGTATGGTTTCCCGTTTTGCCTTCCTTGTCCTGTAGCATCCATCCCATAATCCCCAGAGAGCCATAGTTTGCCACCTTCCTGAGGCCCAGCCCCTCCTGGAGGAGGGTCATTTTGGGGGAAATCTCTAGTCCTTGTGAAAGAGAAGCTTTAGCTCTGCGCTTTGAGCTGCTTGGTTCTTGGAGGGTTGTGTTTGGGTGATTGGGAGGAAGCTATTTGATTGCCATGGGCAGATGATGGCCCAGGCGGCTGCCAGGGCTGCCAGCTGGGATAATTTCCCAGGCCTGGGGCTTCCTGTAACTGCGGAGGAGGTGGGAGGAGGCTGGGGAGAGGTGCGTTTGCTCCTGTGGTGGGGCCTGCAAAACTGCTCAGCTGGCTGGGTTTTCTTTCTGGAAGACACTTTGTAATTTGCATGTTGGAGACCTTGGCTCACTGTGTGTGTGTGTGTGTGTGTGTGTGTGTGTGTGTGTGTGTGTGTGTGTGTGTGTGTGTGTGTTGATGGAGGTTAGAGAGGGATATTTGGAAATGGCTTTTGGATGAAGGCCTAGGGTGTGTCTTTCCACGTCACTTTGGAAGAATTTCAAGAAATGTGTTCTTTGACAGTCACCCTCTGTCCTCTATCCTTTCTCTGCTTACAGAGGTTTCTGTGGAGCCAGGTAGGGGTTTTCTGCCCTGTCCCCAAAACAGACGAGGTTGAGACCTACAGTTAATTTTTTAAAAATACTTTATTTGCAAGTAGAGAGAGGGGACGAGAGAGAATTATGAATGAATGGGCCACTGGGGCTTCCTGCCACTGCAAGCAAACTCCAGATGCATGTGCCACCCTGTCCATCTGGCTTTACTTGGGTATTGGGGAATCGAACCATAATTAACCTCAGGCTTTGCAAGCAATTGCCTTTAACCACTGAGCCATCTCCCCAGCCCAATTTTGTTAACCCTGACCTGGAACTTACTATAGAGCTAGACTGGCCTTAAAATCATGGACAGTCTTCTTGCCTCTGCCTGCTGAGTGCTGGGCTTAGGGGTGTGCATCACTGTGCCCTGTTCACCACTCATGTAAAGGGCCAAGCAGGCACCTCCATGCATCACCACCCTGCAGGCTGTAGCTGAGTGTATGCACATCCTTTTTTTTTTTTTTTTTTTTTACTTCCTGCAGAGGCCACAGTTACCTGGGTGTTTGAATTGGAGAGAGGCCAGAACTTGCCCAAGACCCCTTGTGAGAGTCAGATGCGTGGTCCTTATACCTGAGTCTTTGGGATGCGAAATCGTTCCGAGTTCTTGGAGGTCTTGCTGCATTTTGGAATATGCCTTTGTGTCTCCTGGCACCTGGAAGGTCGCCTGGCTTCTACTGGGAACAGTTTCCCATGTTCTGACAGAATGAAGAGTGATGTGTTCCCCTTTGCTCTCTGAGGCGCATTCTGTCTGGATATTAAGGTCAGCACTCTGGCCTGTGAGTGACTTTGACATTGTCCTCTGGTGGTTCCTCCAAAGTGGAGATGTGGAGTCTAGTCCCTGGCAGCTCCTGAATTGGGATCCAGAGGCAGATGCACAGGACTCCCGAGGGACACGGGTGTTCCAGGAGGTTGTGGTCTCTCTCTCAGCATTTCTGTCCTCTTCGAGAGACCACCATTCATGTGGCTTTGGTGGTTTGGGACTTGCAAAACCATCAGAGGCTGTGCCGTGTAGGGGAAAACACAGGTTTAAATTGGTGCACTTGAACTAGACTTGGTGGCGCACATCTATAATGCCTACACTGAGGCGGCTGAGGCAGGAGGATTGTTGGTTCAAGGCCAGCCTGTTCTTGTGAGAACCTGTCCAAAATGAATAAACCAGGCCCAACAACAATAATCAACACCCTTCATTTGTGTCAGCCAGACAGCCTCGGGTCACTGTCACTTCTGAACTCTTTTCCTGTCTACATACTATTCCTACCACATTCACACCCATTTCCTTCTTTTTGCTCACTGAGTTTCTGGACCCAAGGATCCTCAAAGTTTTTATCTGTAAAACGGGTAGACTAATTGTGTCATTCATCACAGCTGTGTGAGCCCTGAACACAAGCTCAGTGTCATCCCTCATCAAAGCACTAAAAGCTGTTTCTTCATCAGCATGTTGGGGTCTGCATAGCAGGACCATTTCTCTGATTTCTTTTCTTCTTCAAGGTAGAGTCTCACTCCAGCCCAGGCTGACCTGGATCTCACTCTGTAGTCCCAGGCTGGCCTGGAGCTCAGATAATCCTCTTACCTCATTCTTCATCTTAACTACACTGGAACTTCTAAGGATAAAGTGGGGTAGGTGGAGCTGGGATGGAGGTAGGACCCCTTCCATAAGGGAGGTATTTGACGAAAGCAGCTGATGACAGTCGGAACAGTCTTGTTCATCCATAGCTCAGGGTAGAGGGCTTCTTACTTTGTCTGTGTCTGTCTTTTTTAGTCAACCCTCTGTGTGCCAGGGACACGCGTCCCTTACCTTCTACAATAACCCTTCCTCCTACTCAGTCTTGTTTTCAGCTGATACGAGGCTCTCCTAGCTTGTTAAGTGGACCAAGTTCAGGTTGCTTCTGTGGAACATTGGAGTCGAGTCTTTGGTGGTCCTAAAAGGGTGGTTGGCCTCACAGGATAGATAGATAGTAGAAAGTAAAGAATATTTATTATTATAATTTTCTGAGGTAGGGTCTCACCATAGCCCAGGTTGCCCTTGAACTCACAGAAATCCTCCTATTTTTGCCTCCCGAGTGCTGGATCAAAGGTGTGCACTACCACATCTAGCTAAGAACTATTATTATTATTATTTGAGGTAGTAGGGTCTTGCTCTAGCCCTGGCTGACCTGGAATTAGGCTCAGGCTGGCCTCAAACTCACAGCGATCCTCCTACCTCAGCCTCCCAAGTGCTTGGATTGAAGGAGAGCACCACCACACCGGGCCTGAACAATCACTTTCACTCTCATCCTTTTCTACTGTCAGAGTTAGTGGGCTGTAGGCTTGGGACTTGGGCTGCTGATTGGCTCTGTGACTTCGGGCATCTGTCACGTGGGGAGTAATGAAGACCATCTAGAGGGGGTGTTGGAATCAACACAGATTGATGGCAAGCTTCACAACAGGGGGCATTGCACACAGGAGGAGCTCAGTAAGTGTCTGTGGCTTCTCTTCCATTGGGTTCTTTCCATCCCACCCCAGTGCCATCTTTCTGCCTCGTTTCTGTTCATCTTGGGAAGCAGCCCCTGGCTGTGAAGCTGCCCCTAGAGGAAACCTTGAGCCTGCAGGCTTTTCCAAGTCCAAGTGTGCTATTTTAAACCAATTGTTGAGCGGTTGTTGTGTGGCTTTCCTCTCAATGGAAGATGATCCCATCAGAGCTTGTCGGGAAGATTCAGTGGGGGAGTCGTGGAGTTGACTTTCTGTCCAATTGATTATTTTTTCTCTCCTTGTCGAAGGCTTACTAGCTGCCATCTGCTCCTTGAACATCGTGTTCATAAACACATAAATAATCGAAGTTGACGGGAGGCTTGCTAAAAGAAGTGTGGCTGAGAGTGATTTTTATAAATATTTAAGATAATATGAAGCCATTAAAGGAGTTGCAGGGCTTATTAAAAAAACACTGAAAATGTGTTTTGGAAAGATTCCCTTTCTTGCCAAGTGGAGGAGACGTAGTAAGAGATAAGGGGAGCTCATTTTCACAGTGTGGATGCAGGAACTGTGAGGGGGTCTGTGGGCAGCCAGATATTCCTGAGGTGAGGAGAGCGAGATCCAAGGGCTAAGGACCAGCCTCAGCTATCAAAAACCTACTACTTTTTGAGAGCTGCCTGAGTTACCTGGAGATTTTGAGAGGGCCATGAAGTAACACGCCCTGAGACCTACACATTTCAGGTCTATGGGAGGTTCTAGAAGGTTCCTAAGGTCAGACTCTTTAAATTACTTACTGTGATGGTCAGGTTTTGTTGTCAACATGATCTTTTTATTATCTTGGGTGGGTCTCTGAGGATGTTTAAAGGAAGCAGGAGACAGGATGTAAGGAGACTCAGGAAAACTTTGAAACAAACTTTCCTTCCTGGGAGGGCAGTGCAGGAGTGAAATTCCAGAGGTAGTGAGTCAACATGTCTGGGATAAGGTTGCAAGACACCACACTAGGGATATTTAAAGGGGAAGATTTCTTTCCCTTGGCGCCTGTCTGTTTGATGTTGTGTGTGTGTGTGTGTGTGTGTGTGTGTGTGTGTGTGTGTGTGTGTGTATGTGTGTGTGTGTAGTGTTGGTGATGGGTTTCCCTCTCTGCTTGGACCTGTGTAAGGAGACCAGCCTCTTTTGCCATTATGAACCTTCCCTTGAATCTGTAGCTTCAATAAATCCCTTCCTCCCATAAATTATGCCTGCTTTGGAAATTCATCCCTGCGGCGTGTGGCTGGTTGTCTACAACACTTATCTTTTTAGTTTTTTGAGATGGGGGTCTCACTCTAGCCCAGGCTGACCTGGAATTCACAGTCTCAGGGTGGCCTTGAACTCATGGTGATCCTCCTACCTCTGCCTCCCAAGAGCTGGGATTAAAGTCATGCTATTATGCCCGGCAATTTTTTATTTTTAAAGTAAAAAGTATTTTTATTATTTATTTGAGAGAAAGAGAAAGAGCAAGAATGAGAGTATGAGTGTACCAGGGCCTCTTGCTGCTGCAAAGGAAATCCAGATGCATGCACCACATTGTGCATCTGGCTTTACGTGAGTTCTGGGGAAGGCAATCTGGGTTGGCAAACTTGCAAGCCAGTGCCTTTAACCACTGAGCCTTCTCCCCAGCTCATTTTAAAATTGAAAAAAAATATTTTTAATATATTTTTTAAAAATGTATTTACTTGTA
The DNA here is from genome assembly GCA_004024765.1 of Zapus hudsonius. Taxonomy (NCBI): domain Eukaryota; kingdom Metazoa; phylum Chordata; class Mammalia; order Rodentia; family Dipodidae; genus Zapus; species Zapus hudsonius. Next base: position 2,346 of record PVHP010040570.1, on the reverse strand, counting down.
AGCAGAGAGAGAGAGAGAGAGAGAGAGAGAGAGAGAGAGAGAGAGAGAGAGAGAGAGAGAGAGAGGACACCAGGGTCTCTAGCTGCTGCAAACAGACTCCAGATGCATGTATAACCTTGTGTATCTGGTTTTACCTGGGTCCTGGGGAATCGAACTTGGGTAGTTAGGCTTTGCAGGTAAGTGCCTTAACCACTGAGCCATCTCTCCAGCCCTTAAAATAATAATTTTGGCCATGGTGGTACACACCTTTAATCCCAACACTGGGGAGGCAGAGGTAGGAGAATCGCTGTGAGTTTGAGGCCAGCCTGGTACTATAGAATGAGTTCCAGGTTAGCCTGGGCTAAAGTGAGACCCTATCTCAACTCCCCCAATTATTTTGTGTGTTTGTGTTAATGTATTTGTGTGTGCGTGTGTGTGTGCGCGCATGAGGCGGCCAGAGGACAATCTCAAGGTTTCTGTGGTCTTATTTCACAGTCGCTGCTATACATGAACAGCAGTCTAGCTGGCCTGTGAGTTTAGGATTCTCCTGGCCCCACCTGCTCTTATCATAGGCAAGTTGGGATTTCAGATGCGTGCCCTACTTGGTGTCCAGTGTAGATCAATCTCTTATGATTAATGATGGACTGCATTTGTTAGTCAGCAGGTACCTCCTGTATGCACAGGAGAGCTAAGCAGGAGGGTGACACAGAAAGGGAGGAGGGGAGGACAGAGAGTGTGTAAGCAGGGAACTCCCATCTATGGCTTGGATCGTGGCTGGAAGGCCTGAGCAGAACTGCCATGCCCAGAATTCCAGACCTTAAGCACCTTGTGCTCTCATTTTAAGGACCACAGTTTAGGAACATCAAGGGAGTCATTCAGGAGGAGTGATTCCCAAACATGAGTGTGCACTGTGTGCTTGGGGCTTACTTAACGCTGCAAATCTCAAGCCAGTTCTAGGTGGCCTGAGATTCTCCATTTCCTGGAAGATGTGAAGCCACGCTTGAGTAGGGTGCCCTTGGAGATCATCCCACCTGTCCCTCTGACCCCACCCTTCCTCATTTAGGACCAGGAAGACATACCTGAGAATTCAGATTTGAATGTGCCCTTGTAAGTTCCTGAAGCAGCTTATAGCTAGAGGAAGAGGCAGAAGTGCCCAAAATACAGTTCCTAACATGATGAGGCCCAGGGTAGACCTCAGCCACTATGGATGATGCAGGCTGATGGAGAAGGGAGACCTTCACTTATGTTACCTGTCAGCAGGTGCCTCCTAAGCCAAGGACGACCCGGCAGGAGGATGATGACAGGGAGGGAAGAAGGGAAAGGTGGAGAGGTTGTAAGCAGATAGGCTCCTCCCATGGGTTTGGATTGTGACTGGAAGGCCTGAGCAAGGCCTTCATGCCCAGATTTCCACCCTTAAACACCTTGCGTTCTCTCATTGAAACAGATGAGGCAATGGGAACCCAGAGGCAGAAGTGTCTTGCTCAAGAGACAGAATCAGGGCTGGCACCCAGGCCTGGCTTTTTCCACTGCCCCCAGCACTTGGCTCTGTGTACTTCAAGATGTCTGTGGGTTGTGCTTTAGTGACAAACAGGTGCCGAGGATACAGGTTCTTCTCCAGCTCTAAACGTACCTGCCCTAGATATAGGAAAAGCAACAGCTTTGAAATGAACACATGACAGGCCAGAGACCGCTGGCCTCTCCTCATGCTGGCAGGAGCACCCTCTGATAGGAATGGCGGACAGCCAGGTCCCTGGCTGTGGCAGAAGAAAAGCCTTCATCTTTGCTCATCTCTGAGGAGTCTGCTCTCACTGGCCCTATGTCGACGTTTTGAATCCTGGAGTTTTTTTCCTTTTGCTTTTGTATGCATGTGCGTGTTGTCTGTGCATGTGTGCACACATGTGTGTGGAGGCCAGAGGTCAATGTTGGAGGTCTGTCTTTCTTTATTACTCTCCCCACATTTTTTGAAACAGGTTCTCTCTCTGAACTTAGACCTGAACAATTTTGGCTATACAAGTTAGCCAGTAAGGCCCGAAGATTCTCCTGTCTCTGCTTTCAGAACATTGCTCTTTGGGTTTTTAAGGTCTTATTCTAGACCTAGAACTCACTTTGTAGCCCCAGGCTAGCCATAAACTCACAGCGATCCTCCTACCTCAGCCTCCTGAGTGCTGGGATTAAAGGTGTGTGCCACCATGCCTGGCTTCCAGGGCAAGCTTTTAAAAGTGTGTGCTGGCAACCCCCTACCCCATGGACTGATCCAGACTTCCCACAGAGGAGGATATCCAACTGACAGGGGACAGGGAAGAGGGAAATAGGGGAACTGGAGACATCAACACATTATTCCCTTATTAAGTGTATCTAATTTTTTTT
>PVHP010040569.1:0-15813 GCA_004024765.1 Zapus hudsonius | reverse complement strand
AAAAAAAAAACAAACAAAAAAGAGTAAGCAAGGGCCTGGAGGGGTGGGGCAGACAGGCTGGGGACCTGAAAGCCTGGGGAGAGGGGCCACTTATGATCCCAGGTCCCATTCAGCAGGTCAAAAACAAAAACAAAAACAAAAGTTAAGCAAGGATATGGATTAGCAAGGACCTGGAGGGGCGGGACATATGCTGGAGACCAGGAGGGTGGGGGAGGGGTTACATAGGAACAAGCGAAAAAGAAAAGAAGAAAAAAGAGAAAAAAAGAAAAAAAGAGTTGAAGATGAGAGACACTCAAGGGCCTGGGAGGGACAGGATAGACGCGCGGAACACGCAGAGGGAGGAAACCCGAGGGAAGCCGGCAGAGGCTGAGTAAAAGCCTCTGTCAGCCGGCAGGCTGAGGCTGCTCTGGCCGGGCTTGCTGGTTCGTGACAACTCACTGCCTCTGGCGAGCACGGTCCTCGATGGAAGTTTCCACTGGTGAGAATCGTGTGCTGGGAGGTATCTGCGGCTCAGAGTGTGACTGTAGCTTGTGTCCTCGACCTGGATCCCTGCTGAAAACCCTGACCCTTGTTTCCCGAGGGATGTGGCGTGTCTGCTAGTCAGACATCTTGAACCGGAAGCCAGGTTAACTTTTTTAATTGATATCTTTATTGTCCAAAATTAGATACATTGTATTAGAAAATATTATGTTGATGTCCCTATTTCCCTCCCCTCTGTCCCCAATCCACTGGGTATCCTCCTCAGTTGGCATACTGGATCCTTCCATATTATATATATATATATATATATATATATATATATATATATATATATATATATATATATATATATATATATATTATACATTAACACACATAGAATGCAGGTGTCCTATATGAAGGTGGTGAGGGAGGGGTCTTGGTCCTATACTAGAAGCTGAGGAGCTGCTTTGATCATTTTGCTTGGTGCTTCCCAAAGTGGCCAGTTCCCCACTATCCACCCACTACCCTTATGCTAACTTACTCTAGGCAATAAACTACATCTAACAAGGTCCAGGTAGATATATCAGCTGGAACATGACACTTTCATAGTATAGATGGATTTCCAAATAGGATATAACTTTTGGTTCTTTCTTCTTTTCCCCACCCCTTCTGTCTTCTCCTTTTACCTTCCATCTCCTCCTCTTTTTTCTCCATCCTTTCCTCCATCTGACCATCTCCCCAGGGATTGTGCTTAAATCCCAAGGCCATGTTAGAGGCCACAGTAAACAAGAGTATATTAAGAAGGACTGGAAAAGAGCATTGGAGCTATTATCTTGCAGAGAAGGGCAGGGGGTGAGGGTGATATGTTATATATTTAAAGATAACAGTTGGATGTGCTCCAAGGACCAGTAAGCTCTCCATCTGCTGAGGAATAGCTCAGAGACCAACAAGAGACCATGGCTCTGAGTGATAGCCATCTCAAAAGACAGCTAATCACTGCCTCACATTTCTTCAGGGATATTCTCAGGGAAAAATTGAGTCAGAGCTTCACTTTTTTGTCAAATTTAATATGTGAGATTCTAATTTCACTGCAGGAAATATGTGATACCCCAGAGATCATTTTGTTCATTCATTTTCTTCTTCACCTCATTCTTCTCCATGTGGTGTGCATTTGGATGGTACTGAAAGTTTTAAAATATAGATGTTTAACAATTCCTACAGAGTTAAGTAGGTAATTATGGACAAACAAAGGCTGAAGTATTTAAATAAAATAAAAATATTATTTTAATAAAAGTCATGCCTTTCTGTGGTCAAAGATTTTTAACCTTTAGCATAGAAGTCAATTACTTTCACTCTTTGGCACATTAATCTTGCTGCAAAGAACATTCTTCAACCTTTCCAATGTTGGCATAAGAAAAATGAAACAGATGTTTTCAGAAGTGGGAAAGAATTATCTTGAGCCCCATATTATCAACAGAGTGAATTTATTCATCTACAGAAGAATGATTCTTACTAAGTGTATAAAAGTGAAGTTTCTAATTTGTGAGAAGCTAGAAACGAGATTCACCTGTAAGTCATATATTAATAATCAATTAATTAGCAAATATTTGCAGAACTACTTAAAAAGGGACTTGGAACATTTTTAGTGCCACTTCAAGAAGTGAAGAAAATGTAAGCTTCTAACCTCAAGAAATTGAGAGAAGGGGGGAGGGGAGGGCAGCGGGGAATTGGGGATAACAACTCATTGTTTGCCCACTAAATGTTGTAACTCATTATGGACAATAAATTTAAAAAAAAAGAAATTGAGAGAAAATCAGGTAGAAAAGACCTACCCATAGGAAGCTAGCAAACAATTCAAGCTGTGCCTGGTGGCACAGGCCAGTAATCCCAGCTATTTAGAAAACCAAGGCAGGAGAATCACATGGTGAAAGCCTACCTGAGTCACTGAGTAAGTTCAAGGCCAGCCTGGGCAACTTGGAAGATTTTTCTATCTCAAAAATGGAAAGAAAAAAAAGGCTGGGATTATAGCTCAGTGGTAGACCACTAAGCTACCTAGCATGAGCTAGGCACTTAGTTCAATCTTCAATATAAATAAAATACCATGTATAATAAGCACACGAGAAGAAAAAAACTGATAATCCAGTCAGAAAATTCAGACATGTAGTTAGGAAGAATGAGAATATTAGGGGCTTAGATTGGTCAGCAAACTCTTCATCAAGATAGTATTTAAGCAGGGATTAGGAAGGGTTGGATTTAGATGTATGGAGATTGTAAAATTGCACATAAACAAAAGAAGGGAGTAGAAAAGCAATGGAGACAATAACTTGTGTAACTAGATCTTGAGTACAATTTAAAGATACAGCTCATTCCCTTAGTGGGCAACAAAGAGTAGATTACATTCTAAGATTGACATAAACATTTTGAAATGACTAATGAATAGAAAAGTAGATAGAAAGAGATCTTTCTTTGAAATTTTAACATATTTCTCATAGTTGGCTAAAATGAAAGAAAAACCAGGTACACTGAGACAGAACTGTAGAATTGATCTGGAATATTTGGGTTTAGGATTGCTCAATAAGTCATGGCCTTCTCTTTCCTGAATCTGATCAGGGAACAAAAAACTAGATACAGAAATCAAATGGTAGAGAGTAATAAAATACATGTGACTGCAAGCAGAAGAGGGACTATTTACAAGCAGCAAAGGACCAGGAAGTGGGAGGCAGTGGTGAGGGGATAGGGTAGTTAAGGGGGAGGTATAAAAATAAAATATAATGATGTCTATGTATGAAAATACCACAGTGAAGCCCATTGCTTTATATACTAACTTAAAATTAACAAAAAATAGAAAAGAATAAAAATAATTACTTCTGTACTTGATAAAGCTGTTTGGAGCATGTGGTAAGTCTACATCAAAAAGTCTACAGCAATAATCAACTTGCAGACACTCTCCCACTTACTATCTTAGACATCCCATTCCACTAGTTAGATATCCATAGCCCTCCCTCAGCCTAACATACAAGCCAGGTTCTTTTTCCATACTTGCCACTTAACTCACTTCCACTTCCCTGGCAGGAGAAGGAAAGTGAGTGAGGAGCCAAGGTATATCCAAGAATAGTAACTCAATGGAGGCCTAATTAACTTGGAAATAAGTGGATGGATTGAGATTCAGCTTAAACACATTTTCAATAAGGAACAGCTTCACATGAAGTCGGTCCCAATTCAAATCAACCTTTATATGACAGCAACTCATGTTCAACCCAACAAATATTTGTGGAGTGTTGTATATATCACAGTAAAGGAAAATGCCAAGGTGGGAAAAGAAGGGGGTCTCATCCTTTGGTAATTAAGTGCACACAATATATATGTGTGGCTCAGACATCATGTGGAGAATTGTATCAGACATGGAGGAGGGCAAGACAGGACTCATTCACTGGCCAATCTAGGCTCCCAAACGTCCCTTTGGGCTGATGTGGGATGACCATCTCTCTAGTTTGCTGGAATTGAGAATTTTCCCAGGCCTTTCAAGTGTTAAATTTAGAAAATTTCCAGGCACATCAGGATGGTTGGTATTGTTACCTTTGTGTTAATGGTATAAAACACCCAACCAAAAGCTCCTGAAGGGAGGGAAGTTTTTACTTTGGCTTAGAGTCTCAAGGGAAGTGCCATGATGGCAGGGGAAAAGTGGTAGAGCAGAGGCTGGATATCTCCTTGCCATAGCAGGTTGCAAATAGCCACAGGGGAATCATCTGAGTTCTGGCAAGGGGGACCTGGCTATACCACCCCTACACCCCTCCAACAATATACCTCCTCCAGCAAGGCTCCACCTCCCAAGTTGCCATCATCCCAGAACCAAGCACATGAGTTTATGGGAGGAGACATCTGATTCAAACCACTACAGTTGGTCACCCTTGCTGGAGTTGACCTTTTCAGGTTTGCATTAAAGTCTGAAAGTCCTCCCTGCTCCCCCTTTTCCTTTCACAGCTATCCCTTCCCTATAAACCTTCTGTAGCCCTGACCACAGGCCTGGGTCTGCCTTCCAGAGTACTTCACCTAAGACAAAGGTCCAAATACCGTACAAACTAGTCAGGATATAATGCTTCAAGAGAAGGGTAGGAGGAGGGGTAAAGATTAATTTGACAATTGCAGGGCTCCTTCTGAGTTTAACATTTTTCAATAGACCATTCATTCTCTATACTTTGAAAGAAAGAAAAATTTTTTAAATGTTCAGTGGCTTAAGATTCCTGGGACTGTATGTGAATCCTTAAAATGAAGATTTTGAAAAAAAAAATACAACCACCTTGTCTCTGTAGCTCTCTTTAAAAATATCAATTTGCTTTGTTATTAATTTCCATAATTTAATAAGAAAAGTTCACAGAGCTTCAGCTTTTTGAGAAGTGTTCTTAAAATCAAGAGAGACAGTGAATTGTGCAATATAGTGACTATAGGTAATAGCAATGAATTGGATTCTTGAAAAATCACTGGATCTATTTTAATTGACCTCATACCCAATTAAAGGTAAGGATATGATATAATTCATATGCTAATTAGCTCACACTAGCCTTTTCACAGTATGTATATGTTGAAAATAACATTGCACATAATAAATATGTGAAACTGATATTTATTTTAAATATTCATAAAAGTTTTTTAAATACCTCTAAGTGAGAGAAAGTGAATGAGAATGTGACCAGAATAGAATAATGTTACTACTGGAGAATGGGGGGAGGTATCCTTCACTGCCTGGCTAGGATGAAGCAAAGGACATGCTTCAGTACCAAATTTAAGGGAGCTCTCACTGCTGAGGTCATGTGAATTCTCAGTTGGTATGTTCATAAACTTAAGAATGAATGTGCCCTTAAATTTTGCAACTTAGCAGCCTGACTTCACCCACCCTCTTCCTAGCCCTGGTTCATTCATAATGATAATGGGCTACTATGTACAATATCCTATCTTTCTTGCCCTAGGTACAAAGCCATTGTCCGGCCAATGGATATCCAGGCATCACATGCCCTAATGAAGATTTGCCTCAAAGCTGCCTTGATCTGGATCATCTCTATGCTTTTGGCCATCCCAGAAGCTGTATTTTCTGACCTCCATCCCTTCCAGGAGCAAAACAGCAATGAAACCTTCATTAGCTGTGCCCCTTATCCACACTCTAATGAGCTGCACCCCAAAATCCACTCGACGGCTTCTTTTCTGGTGTTCTACATCATCCCACTGTCAATCATCTCTGTGTACTACTACTTTATTGCCAGAAATCTGATCCAGAGTGCTTACAATCTTCCTGTGGAAGGCAACATACATGTCAAGAAGCAGGTGGGAGCTTAAGATGAATTAATGTCCTCCTTGGGGATTGATCCTTTTTCTTTCTTTCTTTCTTTCTTTCTTTCTTTCTTTCTTTCTTTCTTTCTTTCTTTCTTCCTTTCTTTCTTTCTTTCTTTCTTTCTTTCTTTCTTTCTTTTTTCTTTCTTTCTTTCTTCTTTCCTTCCTTCCTTCTTTGTTTCTTTCTTACTTTCTTTCCTCTCTCTCTCTCTCCCCCTTCCTCCCCCCTCTCGGTTTTTCGAGGTAGGGCCTTGCTCTACCCCAGACAGACCTGGAATTCACTTTATAGTCTCAGAGTGGCCTCAAACTCATGGCAATCCTTCTTTGTCTGCCTCCCAAGTGCTGGGATTAAAGGTGTGCGCCATCACACCTTGAGGCTTTGCATTTTTTCAACATTTTATTCAATACATATAGTATTTAGATGGTCAAACCACTTGATTTTACAGTTAGAGAAGATGGGTGTTATTTCTTTAAGGGCTTGGGTATAGCTCAGTGGTAGAGTGCTTGTCTAGCATATTCAAGGCCCTAGGTTCTATGTAAAAAAGAAAAATTGTCTCAGGAATTCAGGAAGGATGCCTCCTACAAATATTTATTTAAAGCTTATTTATGGTCATTGCCCTTTTAGTGCAATAGGCAGGGTGGCAGTCTCACAAATGCCAATTATATTTGTCTAGGAAGAGAGCTGCCACGTTGGCAAAGCAGAGGGAGCAATGACATGAGGATAGGTAAAGAAAAAGAATCTGATTAAGAAAGACTTGTATTGGAGGCAGAGTATGGGAAATACCTGATATATGTCTTTATGAAGATGTCTATGGAAACCATCACTATGTAAAATGAATATATACCAATAAACGATAAAAGATGGACTATTCAAGCACAGACTTGATTTACGCTCTCTGTGCCTCAATTTTCTTACAATGATATAGACTTCCCCATTTCCCATAAGCCCCCATATTTTCATCCTGGAGGTACAAGTGGTAGAAACTGGGGGGGGAGGCTTTCTGATTTTTATAAGTTTTTCTTGCTAAAAGGCAAACCATATATATATATATTATATATATATTATATATAATATATATATATGATGGAATTTATATGAATAGCTGACCATTTTCAAGGGGAACACCCTTCAAAGTTCTGTTTCCCCCTCAACTGCCAAGGAGAACTGGCAATTGTCAGCTCAACTGTCTCCCTACTTGAAAGATGTCTTAATAGCAGACCTCCACTGTGCCTCAAATTATTTCATGAAAAAGAAGTTTCCTTTTGATGTCACAGAGAGTGTTAAGAGCAAAAGGAGATGCTCATTCATTTTGTCCAATAGCCTTCCCTATAGTGTATCAAGAAATGACTAGAGATTAAAAAATAGTAATAAGGAGTTATCTGAGCCAGTGAGGAAGAACAAAGCTGGCTGCTTTTTTGAGCAGCAGAGGGGATAAGAAATTATTAACTGTTGAGCAAAGAAAGGCATGAAGCAGTATGGCTGATAGACTGTACCGATGCTCTCTGGAGGAAAAAGAGGGCACTTACTAGAATTTAATTTTGCAATCCATTCAAGCATGTAATCAACTTTGTTTAAAGATCCGTTCTCAGCAGCATGTTCTAACACCTTGTGGGTTTCTACTTCCTGGCTTCTTCTCTGTCTCTGTGATTCTATTTTTCCTATTTCTATTTCTCTCTCTCTCTCTCTCTCTCTCTCTCTCTCTCTCTCTCTCTCACTCATCGCCATCATTAACTCCTATTGAATTCTTTCTATGGCTCTTTGCCCTCATCTTATTTTCCTAATTATATATTCCCTGTCTAGTTCTCTGTCTGAATATGTATCTTCACTCCTCTGACACTGTCCCTTGTTCCTGTATCTCTCTCCATGTGATTGCTTCCTTGCCTCCTTAGATTGAATCCCGGAAGCGGCTTGCCAAGACAGTGCTGGTGTTTGTGGCCCTGTTTGCCTTCTGTTGGCTCCCCAACCATGTCATCTACCTGTACCGCTCCTACCACTACTCTAAGGTGGACACCTCCATGCTCCACTTTGTCACCAGCATCTGTGCCCGCCTCCTGGCCTTCACCAACTCATGCGTGAACCCCTTTGCCCTCTATCTACTGAGCAAGAGTTTCAGGAAGCAGTTCAACACCCAGCTCCTCTGCTGCCAGCCTGGCCTGATGAACCGGTCCCATAGCACTGGCAGAAGTACCACCTGCATGACCTCATTCAAGAATACCAACCCCTCAGCAGCCACCTTCAGCCTCATCAATGGAAATATCTGTCAGGAGGAGTTTGTCTAGACGAACCCTTGGCCTTGCCTCCTACGGGATCCTTGGGTTTATTTATATGTTCAGCCATTAGCCCTGGACTCTGTGGTTGTCATCTCTAGCTTCTAAGACCCTTCAGGAGGCTGAGTGTTATAGGTGAGGGGGGAGAGAGGGATGTCCAAAAGAACCGATAACTAGTGTGTCTCAAAGTAAGCCACCAAGGCTGTTTCCCATTTTACATTGTGAGGGCTTCTGGTTAGAGAGCAAACTTTCCCTTTTTAAGAAAAGAAAACAAATTGGAAATTGTTATTGTAAGCGTCAAGCCCTGATAGGTAAGCATGGCCAAATGAATAATAGAAATGATATAAACAAAAAGCTGTAGAAAGCAGTAAAATCATGCACTGAATGCCTGATTTCAGCTCCTCATTTCTTTCCATAGAAGCTAAGGCTTTAAAATGTGACTTGACTGTTTTTCAGAAATATCTGTAATATGTAAACTAAGAAACAACTTTTGTTTACATTAATGATATGAAAAATCAGCCCTATGAAAGAGCCTAACATGTGAGCAACAATATCCATTTGAAACACCCGAAGCCAGGTGAATATAAAACAAATCTTAAAAATCAGTAAAAGAAGATGTGACTGAGAACATGGTCAAAGCACTCAGTATATAATTTTAAAGCAAAGATAGAAGCAAACACAGACACATGTGTAGTTGTTAAGTGATATCTCCCACTCTAACTTCTCATTCCATGAATGTCCTCATTGTTACCTAGTTTTAACCAGTATAGTGTCATTGTACCATAGAAAACAAATCTTGGAGGGGAAAGAATTGATCATTTTTTTCAATGCATAAAGAGTGGTATTTATTTTTGATACGCATGTTTTGAGCCAAATATATTTACACAGATTTAACTGTATTCACTACACAAAGCAGTAGTTTCAACATAAGGAAGAAGGGATCATGTCTGTGGAGATATCAACATGTGGTTACAATTAAAGTATGTTTCACCTAACGTTTGTGGAGGGAATGAACACAACTTCAACAACATGTATTTCTGTCTGAATATGTATAAGAAAGTTGCAGGGGGCTTAACTTTATGAACTGACTGAAAAGGCACATATTTGCTTCTTCTTTAAAAGTCTTCATGCAGAAAGAGAATGGACTGAAATCTTTGTCTCTCTAATTGAGACAAATTGACTCTAAAAAGTTTGGACTATCTTACTTTAGAAATCTTGCTTTGAATTTTTCTGGACTTAAAGACAGGCCAATTCTGACATTGCAAACACAGTAACTCACTTTAATATGAATCCAAGTTCTACAGATATTCCCTCACATGGATCCCTTTACATTCTAAAAGAATTTTGGTTTGTTTTCTCTACCTAAGTGAGGCAGAAACAGTATGCCCTGTTTTCTATGAGAAACATATGAAAAGATTTTTGTCTGTTGATTTGAGGAAAAGCTCATTGTGGAGTCTTGGAGTTAAGATCAAGACAATTGTAAAGATCTGTGCTCACAGTTTTACCAGTTGGGGCAAAACCTTTACATTTCTGCACATAGAAACATGGTCTTCTATATTTTCCATACATGCTTTCTTGGTAATTATATCCACAGCCTGAAAATCAAAACAGACCATATAGCTGAAAGAACCCAGGTTTCTTGGTATCCTTCTCGGCCTCTAGCTATATTATTTCAGGTATCAATTTCTTTTCTCTAGATTCTTTTTTGGTGTTTAGAATGAGAAAACAGAGCTAAGTCCTTTCTAGTATTAAAATTTGGATTCTCATCATTTCTAGTTCTGTCTTGAAAGCATGTATGTGACATACTTCCTTCTACACCCCCTGCTTCTACTTCCCTAACAACAATAACCCTTTAAAAGTCCTTCAGGCACCATCCCATGCACATTGGTGATATGAAAGCAGGCAGACCTCTCGCTTCCAGGGGCTCCTTGGAATCACTTACATGAATCACTTCATGAGCTTGCAGTGTTTCAGAATTGGAGCTAAAAGAAAGTATTCTGTCTCCTCTCTGCATTTAAAGGTTACTGTTTCTTTTCACTTTTCTTTGATTTCCAAGCACCTGTTATCTTGGACTATTGACCCCCACAATTTTTACCTACCTTCAGGATTCTTAACTGTAAACAGTTCCATGCCTAGATAGTTGCTATCGTATGTAGCATTCTGAGTGTCTAGAATTCTGCATATAGAATTAGTTTAAGCACCTCTGAGCCATCTGCTTCCAGAGGCATTTTAGGAATAGGACTCAACTTCTTGTTTCCTTCCACTAACATAATGACATAGATTGTATGGCTCCCTCCTAAGTCTAGGTGTAGTTATATGTCCTTAGGCAAATCTTGTTACTTCCTTACACCTTTTGGATGAAAGCATTGGATGTCTTTGCCAGCTAGTGACCAAGGAATTATAAAATTATATTGTTAATTAACTAATGGGTTGACTCAGATCTTTTTACCAGCAGGCCTTAATTGGGCCCCTTCTCTAAGGCAATCAAAGTTTGATTTAAAAAAATCCTGAACCTAAAATCACATGAGAGAGACCCAAGACCCATGTGGTATCCCTTCTCTGCCCGGACAACACACAGTGCCATGAGCTAAGACATTTCATGTCTGGCTTCCAAAGATAATCACATTTAACACTTATTTCTCTGGCGAGGGGAAAAATCAATTTTTACTGTGGAAAACCATATGTGTTTATTCAATTGGCAGATACTACCTTTCAATATATGTTAAATTGAGCCTCCCTGAGGCAGGCAGCTCAACAGTGATAGATTAAGCAATAAACAAAGCAGGCTTTCCACCAACTGCTGCTGCTGGCAGGGAAGGTGCAGCTGCTACTGGGAGTCCAATTCCACTGTGACCATCCTCCCTGCTTCAAGAAGACAGAGCCCCTCCCTGCTCATGGCTTTATGATTCCCCAGCAATGTCGATGGCTAAGCCCAGTTCTTCTGGCTGCCCTTAGTCCCCCAATGAATCTGACCTTCTGCCTCATTAACAAGGCCCATTTGCACCACCAATAATTTGGTTTCATCTTGGAGGATAGAGAACCCTTAGGAAAACTACTTAAGAGTCTGCTGCAGATGAACCAAACTCATCTCCTTATGAAAGTGCACAATGAACAGAAATAAATGAGCTTGAGTGTGAGGACATGGACTTCCTTGGGTTATAAAGTTTTCCTTTATGTCAAGAGTAGTAGTTGGTTATGGGTTTCAGTGTCTTGCCATACATCAGATGGCTTCCAGTGAAAAGATTAGTATTGTTTGGGGAATGACACGTTAAATGGCATTCTCATCTGTGGAATAAAAAGTAGCTTAAGTCATTTTTTCCCAGAAGCCAGATAGAAACAATAACCCAGAGGATGTAACTCCATGAGAACTGAATGAATAATATCCCCTTTTATGGAGGTAACATGGGAGGGGTACAAACTTTCTTTCCATTTATGCCTTTTACACCTACACCAGGAGGAAACTCTTTTTGAGAGAGTATATTAGAATAGCCCTGGGATTCTAGGAAGAAGACAACACATTTTTCACATTTGCCTAACTTTTGGCCACATTTTCATCAAATGGATTAATAGCTTAAAACAAAGGAATTCTTTCTTCTTAAAGGCTCAAGCTCTGTGTGTGCTCTTCAATGAAACCAAGCCTTTATAAACTTCTTTCTGCATCTAGATTTTCATTCCCCACAGCCACCCCTTCCCCAAAGAACAGAGACATACCAACTTTAATAATGTGCAATCTTTTCTTATAACTTTGGCCTTCAAAGGTACCCTTTGCGAAGCAAGGGAAGAACAAGAATTTACTCTAGTTGAATACTTCCAAAGCAAACGACAAAGAACACGAGCTGAGAACAAACTCCTCTGTTGAAAGCCTCCCATTAGTGATGCACTTGATGGAGTTTAAATAGTTTTAAAGTTTCGATGTTACACACATATTAAATTTAGGAGCCGTGGGTTAGAATATTACATGTCCATTATTAATTCAGAAGAACACTTTGCATTTACCTGGTGTTCATGGTCCATAAAGTATTTTCACACTCATTACCTCCTCAAACCCAAGCCTTCCCCACTGGCCAAAGAGCTGATTTACATTCTTTACTATGGACATTTATAAATATTGAGTTCACTTACTGGTTACCATCTACCATTAGATTAAAAGGCCTGTGGAGCTATGAGGTTAAAACATGAAATGTCAATATTAGACTACATTTGGTCCACAAAAAAGGCTCATCCAGTTCAATGTAATCTGATTTTAGTTTGTTCTGGCACAAAGTAACCCCACTTTATTCTCACAGCTGGTTGTGATTAAATGAAGAAGGGTGCTGATGATTGCTTCCCCAGTTCACAGAATGTCTTGGTGCCCCAGAGCAAGTTTGCTTAATTCTGCATCAGGCACTTTACAGCATCATTGTTGGCAATGTATTAGTCAGACCACAATGCTCCCTTGCATAGTAAAGTGGAGGCTGAGACACAGAAGGACAGGATCCTTGAGAGTGAAAACAAAGGCCATGGAATGTATTGCATTTGTGTAAAGTCTGAATGGAGAGTCCTGTGGCTTTGGAAGCACTGGGAATGAAGGGATTAAATGTTACCAAGCACTTATGATAGGCAAAGTCTGTGCTGAGTACAGAAAGCCCGTAGTTCATGGAGATTACTTAAAAAGATACTCGGATCACATGGAATAGTCAAAAAGCAGACAATAGATGTGGATCCACATCTCTCTTCATTCCACATCTGTACCACCAAGGATTTCCCCAAATTCAGCCTGTGTGAGAAAATGAAGCTCACAGGACCTACTAGAAAGTACTCTAGATATTGTTCAAAGGCCTTGCCTAGTGATAGAGTCAAAGACAATGCACCAAATGCATTGAAACCGATAGAGTTAGGGCTCATTGAAGCCAAGGCTAAAAAGTTCCATGAACTGGTTGGGCACAGAAGTCCCTCAGTTTAGTTGTGTGCAGACCTCATCACCTACCAAAGATACAATTCAGTTGCAAGTAGAAGCCTTAGGAAATTCTCACTTGGTTCTGTGACTAGCAGAAGACAAAAACATCTTGATGAACAGTTCAGGAGAAGTGGCACACATTTGTGTTCCCAGCATTTAGGAGCCTGAGGCAGAAGGATTACTGTAAGTTTTAAGCCAGGGCTACATAGTGAGACCTAGTCTCAACACAAAACAAAAGCAGCAGTATCAAAAAAGAACTTGATAAGGGACCATGTCAATCAATGACAAGACACAAGTGAGGACAGTCAATCCAGGTACCCTTTGAAGCATGATGAGTTGGAGAAAGAGTATCAGGAAGAGGCAGAACCACCTACTCCCTATCTTCTTCCACAATGAGTAAGAAATGATAATGGTTGGTTTTCTGGAGCCTGGGGATCCAGGCTACATAAATAGCTTGTAATTAGAAAATATCTCCTGGACCAAGTGTTCAGGCAAGGAGCTCAGGTATAGAATTATTAATCTAGGTGCCCAGCCCTGGGTTCCCTGTTATAAACCCAGAAACCACTTTCTTTCTACCCTCTATAAACTCACACACATTTCTAGAAGATTAGATTTATTTCCCCCCAAATTTAAAATTCACTCTCCAAGTCATATGATAACATGAAAAGACTCATAATTTTTATGGTTTTTTTAAAGGAATCATTTTAATAGACAATAAAACCTCATACATTCAAGACCCCAGGCAAGCTTGAGATTTTTTGCATAACTCAGGATTTCAATATTTAAAATACAAAGATATTTAAAATACATTATACAATTTGGGGCTTTTATGAATTGAAATTTTTCATCATTTTGCCTTGACTTTAGCTGTTGACATTGCTAATACTCTTATGACACTGAGAAAGGAAAACTTGCTTCTTAAAAATATTTTTTTTCTGTAAACTGAGCTTTGCTGATTAGAAGATGACCTTTTCTGCAATGAAGTCATCAGGGTTTGGAGTGATACAATTTGTTGAAACAGTCAATTCAGTGAGCTGTAAGGGTACATGGCACCCTTTAATGTCATCTTGTGTTTTGTGTTAAATCCTAGACATACATTTTGTAAATTATATAATTGTACTTGTTAATGTTAACTGTAAATATTTATTGCATGGGAAAAATGTACTCTGTGTTAAATAACTCAGAACAAGTTCCAGGTTTGGTACATAGTATACAGTCATGGATTGGTTTTGCCTAGACTCTTTGGAGAAATGCATAAGAAATTCACAATAGTAACATGAGTGATTCATATTTTTGTAACTTTACAAACTTAACTGTATGGCCATGTAAAACTCTTGTATATAGAAAGTGTGCTCTGTAGTCGAATTTTTTATTTTTCAAGAAATGCTTCCAATGCTTCTATCATGTAGCATGTTTTCTATGTGACATTAAGCCAAGTGCAGTGTAGAATGATGAATGTTCTTGTGGCAGAATACAAGGCAGACTTATTTCCTAACATATTACAGGATAATCTATGAAATGGACAGATGCATGTATCTACTGTTCAATAAAAACAGCTGCTGCATGAACGCAGTCTATGGCTGTGTGTCCTTTGCATTAGGCAAACTATTCCCATGGATCAAACTATGGTAAAAAAGCATCCAGTGAAATATTATCCAACTGTTTCTTATACTCACAATTGTCAACCCCCATCATGATGCCCTTGCAAATGGTCATCATTGTCATGTGTTACTAGTTTCTTCAAATGTATGCTGTAACATTCTACATGTATTCAAACATATACAAAAGTGTGTTTTCTGGTATTCAATATTATTTTACAAAAATAATAGCATATTCACTGTTTTTTAAATTATTTTTATTTTTTAAAAATTTCCACCTGGTAATGTAACACATTATGGACAATAAATATATATTTAAAAAAAAAAAAAAACAAGGAATAGGCTTTGATGAAGAGTCCCCTCTATTTTAATGCTTTCTATGTCCATTTTATGATTAAAATTAATAAAGGAATATTTAATTAATAAAAAAAAGACATCATATAGTACAGGATCAGAAATAGAAAATAAATAATTCAACCTATCAAAAAAAAAATTTCCACCTGGTACAAGGGGGCATGAACAGAATGAGAGGAAGCCTCACCTCAAGAATAATTGCTCAGGCCTGTATCTCCCTGTCCCAAAGTTCCTTCCCTCACTGAACTGTTAATCAGGACCCACAAGGTCCCCCCAAAATGTGACAGACTTCTGTCAAAGCTATTGAATACCTACCCCAGGCCCAAGATAAGACCCTAGTGATGAAGAAATCACAAAGTGTCATCAAACAACACCAAGAGATCCTGCTAGATCCAGAATGGTAACCAGCTCCCAGATGGTAGCATGTGTAGCACTGGAAGGTGTTTCATGAGCTGCCAGGGGAAATTGGTCAATGATATTCGGAGAAAGCAGAGACCACGGATATACAATATAGACAGTTGTCACAAGAATGCTGAACACACGGCTGTATGGGAGAGACCAGCAAGTCAAGAAATGCTCATCTGTGCAATAGTGGCACTAAACCGAGGAGGGTAATCAATGGCTTACTGATTGGCTAAGAGATCCACTTAGTGACAAGGAACCATTATCTGGAACTGGGATCCATGGCATAATCCTATGGGGACGAAGAACTTGTGCTTCTAGAGGAAATTCCCACTACCAGAGAGCTACAGAGGCTACACCCATTAGGAGCTAGCCAAAATAGCAATGTTGTCTCATTTCACCTATATTGATCTAACTCTGATAGAGATTCTGTTTGTATTTTTCAGAAGACAGTGAGAGATCCCGGGACAA
>PVHP010040568.1:0-15814 GCA_004024765.1 Zapus hudsonius | reverse complement strand
GAAGAAGAAGAAGAAGAAGAAGAAGAAGAAGGAGAAGGAGAAGGAGAAGGAGAAGGAGAAGGAGAAGGAGAAGGAGAAGGAGAAGGAGAAGGAGAAGGAGAAGGAGAAGGAGAAGGAGAAGGAGAAGGAGAAGGAGAAGGAGAAGGAGAAGGAGAAGGAGAAGGAGAAGGAGAAGGAGAAGGAGAAGGAGAAGGAGAAGAAAATGGGACATCTGTGTCATTACTATCTGAGAGATAAGCCCTATCACCCAGCAGTTTTTAATTAGACCAAACATTGTGAACTTGAGTTACGTATGAGCGGTGTGCTTGAGATCCAGCATTGTTGTTTTGAGGCCTATGCTGGGGATTGAATCTGAGGCCTCTCCCATACTAGACAAGTGCAGCCCTATGTGCTTAAACTTGCCTCCAGTGATCACCACGCCCATTGAGGGAAGCGGTGATGTTCTAATGAATCCACACTGGGCTTCATCACAGTTTGAGTTTGCTCTCAGCTCACAAATGTGCTCTGGAAACTTGAGGAAAGTAATTGAAACCAAGCCATAAAATGGCAAGCTCCCTGCTCAAAAAAAAAAAATTATTTCAACTGTTTTTTTCAGTACCTCATATAGAACACTTGGATCTGACCTAAAAATGACCTTGAGATCCTGGCATAACATAAAATCTTAAGATGGCAGAATCTTAGGAATAGAAACAGTGCACTGTGGACCTAGATTTAAGGCAGAGTGCTGTCAGCAATTACAGGATGGAGCAGAACTAACCACAAGTTCTGCCTGGATGGTCACATATCTTCTTTGGTGAAGTGGAGCTAATGTGACTTACCATACAGGGCTGCAGAGGCGAGCAAACCAATCATACTTATGAAAGTCACATAACGGTGATATGCTGTGTACATGGTAAATATACTTTGAAATAGAAATTACTGTCTGTTCTTTCTTCTTTATAGATGTGTCTATGTGTGTGCGTGCCCATGGTTGGGGGTGTGTGGAGGCCAGAGGACAACCTCAGATGTCACTCATTAGGTAATATCCACCTTTGCTGAGGAAGGGTCTCATTGTTCTGGAACTCACCAAGTGGGTTAGACTGATTGGTTAGTGAGCCCCAGCAATCCACCTATCTCTGCCTCCCCAGCACTGGTGCATGCCGCCATGCTTGCCTTGAACAAGGGTTCTGGGAAATGAGCCCAGGTCCTCCTCATGCTTGCAAAGCCACTTCAATAACCGAGCTATCTCCCCAGCCCTTCTGTTATTTCTTTAGAGACACACTTGCTCTGTCAATCTTTAATTCTTGGTTCACATGCACAGGGAACTGCCAGGAACTCATGCGTGGATCCAAGAGTGTGCATGGCCTTCACTTTCTGCAGAATCATTTTCCCTTCGCTCCCTTTCTCTACTGGCAACATGGATTTTTGAAACCTGGCAGAGCCTTAATAGATTAGCTTACTCCTTCATGCTCAGCCATACCTTCTCTTTAGAAAGCAGTGAGATACAGCCTTTTCCAGCATCCTGAGAGGAACCAGACATGAAAGGAATCCACAATTACAGATGACCCAGTTAACATATTTATTGCCGACTGTTGACCTGAGAATGATTCTCAGGTCCTAGAAGCAAACACAAGCATGCGCACACACACACACACACACACACACACACACACACACACACACACACACACACACCAGAATCCTCAGCAAGATGACAAACTCCTGCCTCCTATCAGAGCATCCTCTAACCAACTTCATGGACAACTGGAAGACAACAGGTAGAGACAGAGGCTACGTTGAAGCCATTTACCAATAATCACAGAACCAGAACTTCATATATGAAATGATAATCAGACATGGTGATACACCCCTATAATCCCAGCACTCCTGAGGCTCAGGAGTTCAAGGACAGCCTGAGCTGTACTGGGAGATCCTGTCTCAAAGGAGAAGTGTAATTGATGGTAGTGGAGGAAAAGGAAGGTCGGGTAGAGGAGGAGAAGGGAAGGGCTGAAGTCTTCCATCACAACAGCAAGACAGTGAAAAGCTAAAGAAGCCTTTCTTCTTGGAGTGCTAACTCCACAGCCCTGAACATGTTCAGGCTAAGGCTGTGCAGTGATTTAACAGGAGCATTTCCATACGGGATGGGAATCCTCACTTCTCAAGGAATCTCCCAGACATGTGTCTTGCTTCCTACAGTAACAAAAATATAAAACTTGTTCCTTGATATGAATTTTGTTATCTTTGAAATTGGTAATTTTTTTCTCTTCTAAGTCTTATGCCCTGTACTTCTTCTTGACTTTTTTCCTTCTGTTCTTTTCAATTCTCATTTGGAGAAAAAGAAGCCACATTGGTGCTAATTATTTAGGAAAATGAAGTCTGCTGATTTTGAAAGACACCAAAAGCATAGTTTAAATCATACACTCATCCCCAAGACTGTTGTTGACAGTCTGCCAGCTCTCTCTGCCACAGATTTTGATCTGAAGTTATTTTTTAACCTAGCCTCTAGTGACTTGCCAAAGAGGGGCCAGGGTGTCCTGAATATGTTAATATTGCATAGTAGAGGAGTTTTGTGTCATGCAGAGAACAGCCTCTAGCGCCATAATTTCTATAGTCAAGTGTCTTGATAGTTCTCACACTTTGTAAAACTTGCAGTTGTCTCTTTGTTAAGTTTATGCCCATGTAGAAAAACAAAGACCAACCCAAAGCTCAGGGTTTGTGGACATAGTCAGCCATTCCAGAGAGAAAAAGGAATGCATTAACTGAGGACACCTTGTAAGTAAAGAATGAGTCATTTTCTTTGAGTTAGTGCATGGAGAGACTTTCTCCCCAATCTTAAGGTCTATGAGAAGAGAAGCAATGCTGTCTTATTCTTTCTAAAATTCCTCATGAAATTGTGAATGGTAGCCAATGTTAGACAAGGTTCTGGGCTTAGGGGCACATGACGGAAGAGCTCAACATACAAGACAACAGAAGACACTTGCCAATTGTCTGGGCTTATTAGTTCAGCATGATTTTTAAAAATTTTAAACATAACTGTATCATTTTTGAATGTGACCAAATGATTGTCATCTTCCACCGTATCTTATTTTGGATTTTCTCAAAATCAAAACCTGAGTGAAGAACTTGGAAAGTGCTCTAATTTGAGTTTTAAATGTCCTTTAGAAATTCATGGGATAAATTATATATACCCAGGGTTGATACTTTGGGAAGCAGTAGGGCCTAGAGTGGGAGGTTTATAGGCCACTGGAGATATGCCTTTAAAGGAGATCGTAAAACCCTGGAACTTTCCCCTTTTTATTTATTTATTTAGTTATTTATTTAGCTTCCTGGTCATAAATAAAGATATTTTACACACACACACACACACACACACACACACACACACACACACACACACACACAATGTATTGCCTTGACACAGGCCTGAAAGTAAAGTGGCCAATAAATCTTAGACTGAAATCTCCAAAATTGTGAGCCAAAATAAAGCTTTCTTCTTTATTAGTTGATTACCTTGGGAATTTTGTTATTGCAAAAGACTACTAACTGACCCAGATGATGACAGCACGCCTAATGGAGAGCTACATAGGAAAGGAGAAAGCTTGTAGCATGTCAAGATGGCAGAATGGTCTAAGGTGCCAGACTCAGGAAAGGAGAAAGCCTTACAGGGTGACTTTTTAAAAACATTTATGACAATTTCATATATGCACATATTGCATTTTGATCATCATCCCCTCCCATGGACCCTCTTTTGCCCCCTTCCCTCACCCCCACCCACTGAATCCTTTTTGCTTTCCAGCTGGTCCTTCTTTTATTTTGGTGTCTGTTGTAGTCAGCTCCACATTGCTGGGATGAACTTCCAAACCAGGAACAGTTTATGCAAGGAAGGGATATTTCAAGATTATAGATCCGCACATCTGAGCAGAGAGAAAAAAATCAAAGGCAGCAAACACACAACTGGCAGCAAGCAGGACCCCACAGAGCTCAAAACTCTATGCATACCTTTGAGCTAGAATTCAGGTCTATCCCTGGTGTCGCCTCCTCCATCTGGGTGGCTAGAGACCCAAGTTACAAGTTTTAATAAAACACCTGAGTCTATGGGGGACATACATTCAATCTTCCTCCTTCATGCATAATGAAAGATTGTTGGGCCCAATGTTACTCATGCCATGTGTAGGTAAAGACGATCCTTGTGAGGTCATTAATACAATGGCCACTTCATGTCCAGAAGACAGCATTCCACCATCCTCTGGCTCTTACATTTCCATCCCCTATTCCACAATGTTCCCTGAGTTTTTCAGGACATGATAGAGATGTCTTACGTGGTACAGAGCAATCAAGCCATTTATTCTTAACACTCGGGTTGATTCTCCCCAGTTGTCACTCCCTCTGACCAAAGGTGAGAACAACACTAACCAATGGACATAAAAATAAATATTTAGAAAGCAATTTGGTGGGCACAACATATCCATTTAGCCAAATAACAGTAGGAGCTTCCACCCAAGGGCCTATGAACTTCTAAACCATGGCTTTTGATTAGGTTTTCAGTACCAGGCAGGGATGTCTTTCTTTGGAGAGGGCCTTAAATCCAATTAGAGAGCAGTTGGTTATACCCCAAGTCATGCCAATATTGCACCAGTAGTTACATCTTGCATGGCTGATTGCTTGTGTAGCTTTCAGGGGATTATGGCTGGCAAAGACTATTGATGACTTTTCTCCCTCAATAGGCTGCAGAGCACTTTCGAGAACTATGACAGCTCTTATGACAGGCTTTCAGTTCAGTACCAGCTTGATGTCCTGCAATAAGGTCTTACCATCTAGTTCTGTTGGGCAACCATGAGCCTTGGCAATAGACTCTACTGTTTGAATAGTGGGGAGAGGGAGCTCAGGGACTTTCCTGATCAGCAACTCACTAGGAGAGATGCCACCTCTGGCACTGGGATTTTCCAGTAACAGCCTATGGCTTCTGTATACAACATTATATACCTCCAAAGGATACTTCTACACGATTTTTTAAAATTATATTTTGATTCAGCTAACAAAGGAGTAGGCTTCCTAAGGTATTTTTCATGACATTCTTGGTTTTTGTTAACCCTCTCCCATCCTCTCTTCTCCAACCAAGTTTGCATTTTTAAATAGTAGGACTGGAGTCTGTGGGTTGCATCAAGGAGGGTAAAGAATCCTCTCACTAACTGGATCATTTATTCACTGGCTCCTCTCCCTTCAAATAAATATCTCCCCTAAGTGCTGGTAAATGTTCCTAACCCCTTTTCAAGGCTTCTGCTATGCACATGCTGAGCCAGCTCCAGAGAAAGCTCGAGAGCAGAAGGTGGGAAGGCTAGTAATTCCCACGAGGCAGGATGTAGTAGCCAATACACACTGTCCAACACAATGACACCTGAAGTCTAAAATATACCTCCAGAAAATGACACAGTAGCAAAATAATTTGCTATGTGTATGTGTTAGTCGCCTTCTCATTGCTGGGATGTCCCATAGATTAGGAGAAAATCCTCACCACCTATACTTCCAACAAAGGTCAAAGTCTAGAATATACAAAAAACTCAAAAAAAAACCTAAATCATAAAATATAAATAACAATTAAAAATGGAGTAGAGAATTGAGAAAAGTCTCAAAAGATGAAATACAAATGGCCATTATGCACTTAAAGTGATGTTCAACATTTTTAGTCAACAAAAATACAAATGTAAACAACTTTGAGACCTCATCTAACTCCAATCAGGATAGAATTCTTCAAAAAATCAAATGACAAATGCTGGTGAGGTTGAGGGGAAAGATGAACCCTTACTCACTGCTGGGGGGAGTACAAACTTTACAACCACTATGGAAATCAATATGAAGACTCCTGAAAAAGATAAAAATAGATCTACTATTTAATCCAGCTATACTACTCCTGGGCATAAACCCTACAGACTCCACTCTTTTCTACAGAGATACCTGCTCAGGCATGTTTAATACTGCTCTATTCACAGTAGCTGGGAACTGGAATCAACCCAGATACCCATCAACTGATGAATGAATAATGAAGATGTGGTACATACACACAATGAAATTCTTCTTGGCAGTAAGGAAAAATGAAATAATGGAATTTTCAAGAATATGAATGGAATTGTAAAAAATCATTCTAAGCAAGGTCACATGGGCACAGAAAGACAAACACCTCATTTACCCTCTTGTTTGTGTGTCCTAACTGGATTCAATTGGAGGTGAGTACTCAAGAATATAGACACAAAACTAGAATGAGACCAGGAGAGAGAAGAGAGGGAAAGAGGAGAAGAGGAGTTACTTGACAGGCTAGGGGAGGGGCAGAACATAGGGGATGGGAAGGGCAGGGGCAGAAATACTGAAGAAGTAATTACACAAAAGTCAAAACAATATGAAACTCTCTTTCTTGCTAGGATTCTCCTAGACACAACCACCAATAAACGGGGAGGGGACAGTCTGAAGAGAAGCACCCTACAGAAGGTAGAAAAGGTTTAACTCTAAAACCATGAACTCTGGCTGCTAAATCCCAGGCCCAGAGTTGGGTTGCTCCCCCCCCCTCCCCAGCTGAAGACACCACAGGCTATAGTCAGGGGACATCAGAATACCATGCTAGAAACTAAAGGGAAATTAGCTCCCAGATAACAGTCACCAACAGCATGAATAAGCAGGGGACCCTGCAGACTACAAAATCAACCAGCCCGACAAGAAGTACACACTTGTACAATAGGGCACCACAGCCTCTGTGGATAACCAACTGTTCTCTGATTGGACAGGAGGCCTGCTCAGTGGGAAAGAACAAATATCTGGTATGAAGCCAAATCAGAATCCCATTGTCAGGAAACTCAGAGACCTCATCAAGAAGCAAGAGAAGTGAGAGAAGCTCTCTGGAGAAGAAGAGAGGGTTGGCATGCCAAAAGGTCTCTAAATTAACTTTGGATACCCCTTTAACCCAAGTTGCTCTCATTCTTGTTTTATTTTACAGATGACAAAGAAAACCAAGGAGGAGAACCAAGATCTTTCAGTAAGATAAAAAGATAGACAACTGCCCGCTATGACACATACCACCTCTGCCACTTCTGCCTCGGCTCAGGAGAAATTGCAGATGGAGCGGCAACATGAATGTTTACTGCTAGCCTGACAATCAGCTCCAAGTCCATGGTGACAGACAAGGTGATCAATCAAAACCCATCAAAGAATAAATCCACAGGCTATGAAGAACTCAAAACAACACCAAATCAGATTGCCAATAGGCCTGCCATGGCTCAGGGAATGTTGCAGAAGGGGGGGGGGTGGAAAGATTGCAAGATCCACAGAGTAGGCAGGAATATCCCAAGGAACAATTGTTCCCTCCCCCCAGCTACCCCACATGGACTGACTGAGGCCTTCATGGCCCCAAAGTGAATACTATAACCCCACCAAGGAAGGCCCTATGGACATAGGAGCAGGGACAAATGGATGAAAGAGTATATATAATCTATTACAATATATATGGAAAGAAATGAAGTGAAATGAAAATTTTAAGAAATCAATTGATTGGAGGAAGAGTAATTATAGCTTACATTTTCAGGTCACAGTTCACTGTGGCAAGAAAGACATAGCAGTGGGGGCTCAAAGCTAAGCTGCTCACATGCAGCCTACAGTGGTGAAACAGAAACAAATGATGCTCCCTTCTTTTTAAAAATATTTAATCATTTTACAGAGAAAAGATATATAGAGAGAGAAAGAGAGAGAGAGAGAGAAGGCACACTGCCAGGATCTTTTGCCCTGTAAACAAGCTCCAGATGCATCTGCTACTTAATGCATTTGGCTCTAAGTGTGCACCTGAAGGCTTTGCAAGCAAGTGCCTTTAACCACTGAGCAATGTCCATCTCCCCAGGTCCTGCTCTTTCCTTTAAATAAAGTCCAGACTTTAGCCCATGAAATGGTGTGTCCCACAGTTAAGGTGGGTCATCCAACTTCAATCAACCTAATCAAGATAATCCCTCATAGGCATTCCCAGAGGGTAACATAATCTAGATAATCCCTGATGGGGGTTGTTAGGTCCTGTCAAGGTAAAATCAATGTAAACCATCACAGTGTGCATGTCATAACCCCATTCTGTTCCTTCCACCTCATATTTTGTACAAACTCTGCAGAGAGCAATTTAGTAATACCTTTCAAAATTAAAAATGTACTTGACAGTGAAGACCAAATTCTAGAGATTTGTCTAATGAACATTCTTACATATATATGAAATGTTATATACACAGTGATACTTATTGAAGCATTTGTATAATGGCAAACAAATGGGAAATTAAAAAACAAAAACAAGGGCTGGAGTGATAAGTCACTTGTTAAAGGTGCTTGCTTGCAAAGCCTGCTGGTCTGAGTTAATTCTCCAGTACCCACATAAAATCAGATGCACAAAGTGTCACATGTATCTTTAATTCTTTTGCAGAGGCAAGAGGCCTTGGTGTCTTGGTGTCTCTCTTTCTCACCCTCTTCCCCTCTCTCTTTCTCTCTCAAATAAGTAAAAATATTTTAAAAATGAAAACAAGCCTCAATAATATGGAACTGATTAAACAAGGACCCACCCATGGGACAACAGAATGAAGATGACAATTAACTATCATTTACACATGCACAGATCCATCAGTGACAACTCAGAATGACCACAACTGAAAACAAGAGAGCCAGCAGTAACACATCTGGTATGGCCATAAAGATATGTACTAACTAAATATCAGCCATGAATGGCAAACCATGTGGCAGTTAAAAAGAATGAGACCTCCTAATATGCACAGTTACACTCCCGCTTTCATAGTTGCTTTCAGATCTTTATTTTAAAAGTTCACTTAATCATTGTCTTTAATTTTCAGAATTCAAGCTTCCCATAGCACAGAATGTCAATGTTTATTCAAAAACATTCATGCAAGGGTATCTTCAAGATATTAGACTTCTTGTACGGTTATTAGTAAAGGGGGTTCTTTCACAGCTCGGGATCTACTTTTTATTCTAGATGTTTAACCAGTTGGTTGAACTGTGAAGCAAGGATCCTGCATGTGGATGGCCAGGCCTCACAGAGTTAAACTAATTCTATAGCACAATCATTTCATCAAGAAAACTGATAAATCACAATCAGCAGGGATTTTTCTTCTTCCTGGTTGTTTTCCTCTGAGTTTTATTATTCAAACAAGATTATACCAGCTGGAAGAAAAAGTGTTTGGAACCTAGAATCCTCCTCTGTGGTAACCAAGAATCTGAACAGCTATGCCCAGACTCATCTGAAACACCACTCCCCGAACTGGCCTCTTGCATTCTCTGTATTTGAAAGCAAAAATAATTCAGCAACCCAACTCATGATGAAAAAGTAGTTCTGGTGAAAGAGCTGGTTAACTCCGCCACTCTCTCCTGTACCTATTTATGCAGCCACCCTGCTCTTGTCGCATGCAGGCAGTAGTACCCTGTCATGGCACTCAGCATCTGGTTATGTTTGGAAACAAGCTCAATTCAATGGGATGCACCCAAAGCTTACATCATATCTAAGGCTGTCAAGGAAGCACAAAAAGAACCCTGCCAGTAACCTAGACTAAAATCCTATTCTTTCCCAGTGGGAACAAATTCCTGAAAATAAAAAGAAATGTTCCAGATCAGGATTCATTCTAAGAGTAGTAGTATTCCACACAGTATTGGAGTAGATATTTGTCCATTGAAAGCATCCTATTTCAGGTGTTGTTTTATGAAGTACTGAGTACTGTGAGAGACTCTCTCTGTCTGTCTTTCTTTCTCTCTCTCTCTCTCTCTCCATGGAACTAGCATTTATATCCATCAAAGCTCAAAACAAAGCGCATGGAGAGACATCTTATCTAGCACAGGAAATTTCAGAGTTGAGCACCTTTCAGCCTGGATCCCAGGGGCTGAACAGGTTGCTAAAACTTGCCTTTATTGGAATCCAACATGGTTTTATGTCCCTTTAGCTGAGGGCATCAGGTAGAAGCTAACATTATTGAATGTTACCCAGAGTAACCCTTCTACCCAGAGTTTAATGGTTATCACCTCATCTAACCACTGCAACAACACTGAAATAGTATGACTTTCCCCACTGAGGATGAGGAAATGGAGACTCAAAATGATTACATGTCTCACCTAAGATCATGGAGACTGTAATTGGCAAAGCTAAAATGTGGAAGCCTCTCTTCCTCCACAGCACAGAACAACCACACAAGAGAATCATGATCTTATGATGGCACTGTGTAAAGAGGAGTTTTCTACCTGGAGACATTTATAAACTGTGGTAATTTGGATGTGATGTATGTCCCCGTTTTCCTGAGGTATCTTTGATTAAGTTTGCAACTTGATTCTCAGCAGCCTTCTGGAGGAGGGGTCACTGGGGGCAGATCTTGTAGTCCAGCCCTAAGGAGTGTTCGGTGAAGTTTGAGCTCTGGCTGTTGGTGCTTTCTGGTGTTGGACTCTCTCTCTCTCTCTCTCTCTCTCTCTCTCTCTCTCTCTCTCTCTCTCTCTCTCTCTCTCTCTCTGATGTGAATGTACCTATAGAAGTGGGCCAGCTTCTTTCACTATTGATGGTGCTTCTCCTGGATGCTGTAAGCCTGAAATAATCCTTTCTTCCCTTCCTTTCTTCCCTTCCTTTCTTCTGGTTGGATGTTTGTCTGGAAAACATGATAGTAACTACAACATATGCCTTAAGAATAATGAATACTAGGTATTTGAATCTTCTGAAATTAGAAAAAATGTTCCCAGTTTTCCCTGGAATCTCATCATCACAAACCTTCCGAAGCATACTGTCTTCTCATTGCATCTTCAAGGACACTGTGGCCATCACATCTTGCTTAGGTGTTATAATTGATACATTCTCTTTCCATTGTGTGTCTTCCTGCTCAGAAAAGTGGCTAGTTTTTCAGGAAGCAACACTGATGCTTCCTCTGGGGACTGGTGACAACAAGGCATGTTACAAGAGCAAGGGAAAAGTTAAGCTTTGAATGAATGTTTTTACATTTTATGAAAAAAAATTTAAATCAAACAAATCTCCCCAATAAGTATATCACACTTTTTTGAAAGTCAGTGTTTATTTCTCAACTGAAATTGTTCGATAATTTCAGTATGCAGTTGTGGGAACTTGCAGGAATGTCTGAAGTGATTTTCACAGCTCTTCATGTGCCCTACATGCCCATGAGCTTTAAGGCACAGCCTTTTTTAGACACCAGTGGGTTTAAAGCACACTCAAGTCTCTGCATTGACACCACCACCCGGGATGCCTGGATGACCTGCAGCTGAAACCCTGCTGGACAGATCCCACATTGCCCTCCCAGCTCCACACACTTGTCCCCCACTTTCTGCCATTCCTTGATTCTGAGGCCAGGGCTCAGCTCCTAAAAAAATCCAAAAAATCTGGAAAACTAATATCCATAGAGGCAACCCCCAACAGAAGGCAGTCAAAAGACTTGTCCCAGCCTCTGGTTCATAAGACAAAATCCAATCTGCCCACAGCAATCCCCAGGTCACTGATGTTGGCTTTCCCTCACTTCTCCCTCACTCCTCTCCCTATCTTCCACTTTCTTTCTCTCCCTCCATCCCTTCTTCCATCCCTCCCTCCTTTTCTCCTTCCCTTCATCAGTTGATTACTGGAAGCATTGCAAATCAACTACTTTACAACCCCAGGTCCCTTTTACAGGTTTGTTTAGAAGCACAACCCTTCAAATTCTGCACATCTTGTATATTATTTTAACTATAACTTCCTCCTCCATGAGGCCTTCACTGACTTCTGAATATAAGAAGGTAGCTAAACATTTCTTGTCTCAGACTACATTTTAAATGGCTGCCTATCTGTTCTTATATCACACTTACCTACAAACTTCTGAAAGACAGAGGTTATATTGCAAGCCCTGGGACAATATTTAGGCCACAGGAGACACTCAATAAATACCTGTATAGGTTCTGGGCTAGGAACTTTCTAATTATATAACAAAACATTTCCTTTGTTCAAGAAGATTCCATGTACTTGAAATGCACAGGAATACACATAAATTTCAAGGTGATGTGTTTTCAGGTTCAATGAAGATGAGAAATAAGTATTGCCTAAGCTCCACCTTAGCAAGCTATTAAAGACTCTCAGAAAAGATATTTGAACAGAAACTTGCAAAAATCTTTTGTCTTAATTATTTTAATTAATGAATAAACAATTTTGGCACATACAAAAGGCTTCTTAGGCATCATTTCACTCCTCTTCCACACTGAGGAGTACCACTTTTCAGATTGGGAGGCTGAGCCTTGTGAGGTTAAGAATTTGCCTGGGGGTGGGAGAGATTACTCAGTGGTTAAGGTGCTTGCCTGCAAAGCTTAATGATCCTGGTTTGATTCCCCAGTATCCACATAAAGGCAGATGCACAAAGTGGCACATGCATCTAGAGTTCACTTGCAGTGGCTAGCAGCCCTGTCATGCCCATTCTGTCTGTCTCTTCTCTCTATCTCTCTCTGCTTGCAAATAAACTCTACTCTAGAGGTAAATCATCAGAACATGAATTATTCCCCATATGAGTTGATTCGTGTGCAGTATTGTGGTGTGTGTATGTGTGTGTTATGCACATGCATGTACAGATACACAATCCTGTATGATTGCATGCAGAGGCCAGAGGAGCATGCCTAGGGTCCTCACAATAGGCAGTGATAACTCATCTGCCTATTTCCTTGAGATGGAGTCTCTCCCTGAACACAGTGCTGAAGTTTTCGTGTACTCCAGTGACTCCCCAGGGTCTGCTTCCCACAAGCTTGGGGCTATAGATACATATGGCCCTGCCTAGTTGTTTGCATGGGTTCTGGGGAATCAAACTCAGGCTTTCAGCAAGTACTTTTTACCCACTGAGTCACCTCCTCAGACCAGCACTGGTTCTCATGTAAAATCAGAAAGCTTTGAGGAAAAAGGGACTTGTCAACTTGAGAAATGACAAACACTGCCAAATGCGCCCCTCCTAGTTACATGGTTACTGCACACCAAAGCTCCTATTTATTCTTGTACAACTGGGGAATCACAGGGCCTGTTCCTCTCTGATTAGAACGGTGGGAACAAACCTATTTCTTCATCCTCTGTTGCTACTTTCAATCTTTCTTTTTTAAGGAAAAAAAGTGTGGTTCCACTTAGAAACCCCTCTTTGCTCTGCTCATTCTAAACCACTTCTCACAACCTCGAAAGAATGTAGTGTGCACAACACACACACACACACACACACACACACACACACACACACACGCACTGCAACAAAAATCTCTGCTGATCGACATCCCCTCTAACAATTATAGAAGAGTTCCTTTCTCCCCACAGCCTCAGCAGAATTTGTTGAGTTTTGTTTTCTTGATGACAGCCATTCTGACTGGTATGAGATAGAATCTTAATGTAGTTTTGATTTGCATTTCCTTTATGGCTAAAGATATTAAGGTTTTTTCAGATACCTATTGCTTTTTGCAAAAAAAATGGATGAAATTAGAGATCATATTATACAAAATAAGCCAAATTCATAAAGACAATCATCACATTTTTTCCTCTTATGTAGAATTAAGAAAGAGAAAAAAGGAGAGGGGGTATGAAAGTCGAGGGGACTAGAGGGACTGTTAGAAAGAGAGGTAGATGATTGGGGAAGGGGAGTAGAGAAGGAGTTAATGGAGGTAGTAGAGGAATGTATGTGATTGAGACATATTATATGAAGCTGTTGTAGTGTAATTAATGTGAGCTGGGTTATACAGATGAGGGACAATATTACTATCCAGTAATTAAAAAATAGTACAAACTATTTTAATCCTCAAATCTCAAATCAAGCCTTAAAATTTCCGCTCATCTGATCAATTTTGCTATAACAGCAGATTGACTTTCTTGTCTTGTTCTCACTTGCCAGAATGCCACTTCCATTTCTTCCTATGGCTGTGGTCAGTGGAGTTTGCATGTCAGAGATTGCCTTATCATGGCCTAGTACATCTGTCATTTCATTAAACTTGAGAGGGAAGGAGAGATGAAGGAATGGAGCAAGGAAGGGAGAGAGGAATAGGGGGAAAGGGTAAAAGGGGGTGATGTTTCTCTTCTAGCAAGAATAAGTTAGCTGCAGAACAGATAAAGTCAGTGGTTAGTTAGAAAACAAAATTCATTTCCCAGATTGTTTTTCCACAAAAAGGGAAGGAGTTTTTGCATTGCCTATGCTCTGTAGGATGTTGGATAATGCCAGAGAAGGAAATGCATATTAAGATGTTTGTTCTTATTTGAAAATCACTGTGGATAGATGAAAAATCAGGATCATCTAATGGCCCAGATACAGCATAACTGGTCAAGCAGAGAAACTGGGATAAAATGAGTAACTTATAGTTTTTTTTTCTTTTTTTAAAGAAACTTACCAGGTTTGGAAGATGACAGAGAAACTTATCAAGTGACAGGCAATTATCAAAGTCACATTAAAGGTCTGCTAATAGGATCTTGGGGTGAAAATTGAGCTTTGAGGTGGTTTAGCTGAAGACCATAAGAACCTCTTCCAGTAAGACTCTAATCCCCATGGGATTGAAGAGAGCGGCCACACTGCATAAAACATGACTCACAATTTATGGCACACTTTCGGGCAAAGATGTCAGCCAGTCCCTAAGGTGATTCCACATTAATTGATACAAGGATTCTGCCTTCCAGATGACCTCATGGGTCGTCTTGCATACACCCCATGTAATCGTGTTTATGGCATTATTGTCATTCAGCAGTTATCACTCATTACCAAGAGCGTGTAATTATTGAATGACAGTCCAAAGCCCTGCTTAAAACATAATTCTGTGAGTCTAATCATCTTTAAAATGGTGGCAAAGAAATAGGACCTATCTCAAACTGTAGGGACCAATGCCTAAAACATATACAGTCTTGCATGAAGTAAAATATTTGCAAACATTCTTGTTTTAAGTATTTTTATTATTATTTGCATTGTATGAAAGAGTGATGGGTGAACTTATTAGCTAGGCTTTTCTCTTTATGCTAATTCCACTAGTATTTTTCAAGCACCTATTTTGTGCACAACACTGAATTCTTTCACAAATGCTTTTCTCAGTGATAACGATGCACCTACTTTATTTCATTGCACAAATCTTCTCTTTCCCAGTGCACATTTTAAAGAAAGTGACAGCAAGTAGCTCCAGAGTTTACATCAAGAGTAACTGAATTTAGCAAGAATCGTTCTGACTCCAAATTCCCAAATGGAACTTAAAATTAAATATGCTCAAAGGATTCTTCCTTTAGTAACAATCTAAAAGAGTTTCCATATAAACAGGATACAAACAAAAAT
This sequence comes from Zapus hudsonius, assembly GCA_004024765.1. NCBI lineage: Eukaryota > Metazoa > Chordata > Mammalia > Rodentia > Dipodidae > Zapus > Zapus hudsonius. The sequence goes on along the minus strand of PVHP010040568.1, from coordinate 542 downwards.
CTTCTCTAGTATAGTGAAGATTTTTATCAGATCAAGTCAGATTTGTTTAGATTTGGCATCTATAAGGTTGCCATTTTAAATCATTTAAGTTGCAGTGGAAAAAAAAACGGTCTATAGGAATGAAGTTTCTAGTGCATATGATTATTATATGGTAAATTGTATCTATAAAACTGTTTTTAAGTTATTTTATTTGTTGCCAATTTTATATGTAATAAATAATGTATTTTGATCTTATTTTTTCCTCCCATTATTTTCCCTTGTCCCCTTCCACTCCCTTCTTCCCAACTAGTCCCAAGTCTACTTTGATGCCTCGCCTTTTGTTACCCACTGAGTTTAACTGGGGTTGCTTGCATGAGCATGGGACCGGGGTTATTGGCCAGAGCACAGGCAACTTACCAATGGTTATGACACTGAAGGAAATGTCTATTTCTTCCCTAGAAACCATGAGCTACCAATCGTTCTTCAGAGAGGAGTTGGAGCTCATGAGTCCCTCCCTCATCCATGACAGAATATTTATGGACTCAATCTCTTCTTGTTCCTCA
>PVHP010040567.1:0-15822 GCA_004024765.1 Zapus hudsonius | reverse complement strand
CCTTCCTTCCTTCCTTCCTTCCTTCCTTCCTTCCTTCCTTCCTTCCTTCCTTCCTTCCTTCCTTCCTTTCTTTCTTTCTTTTTTTGTTGTTCAAGGCAGAGCCTCACTCTAGCCCAGGCTGACCTGGAACTCACTATGTAGTTCTAGGCTGGTCTTAAACTCAACATCAATCCTCCCTTAGTGCTGGAATTAAAGGCGTGCATCACCACATCCAGTGCCTTTTTTCTATCATAAGTCCATCAATTGAAAACTCTGATGCCTTCTAGAGCTAGACAAATATGAAGTTAATGTAGACTATGCAGATAGCTTTGTGGGTAGTGGGGAATATGATAGACATCACATGCCCACTCTAAAGGGTCAGCTCCAGCCCATTACTACCATGTGGAAATTTTTTACTTTATTTTATCAATTAGAGAGAGAGAGAGAGAGAGAGAGAGAGAGAGAGAGAGAGAGAGAGATATTTTGAATGGGTGTGCTAGGGCCTCCCACTGGTGCAAATGAACTCCAGATGCATGCATCACTTTGTGCATCAGGCTTTACATGAGTTAAAGGCACTTGCTTGCAAAGCCTGGTGAATTGAACCCAGGCTTTACAAGCAAGTGCCTTTAACTTCTGAGCCATCTTCCCCCCATGTTGAAAAAGATTTTTTAATTTATTTATTGAGAGAGAGAGAGAGAGAGAGAGAGAGAGAGAGAGAGAGAGAAGCACACCAGGACCTCCTATCACTATAAGTGAACTCCAGATGCATGTACCCACCACTTTGTGCATCTGGCTTTATATGGATACTAGGGAATCAAACCTCAACTGTGAAGATTAGCATGCAAGTGCCTTTTAATAGCTGAATCATCTTTCTAGCCTTCATGCAGAAACTAAAGCCAGTTTCTAGATCTGGTTTTCTAAGAGAAAGGAGAAATCCAGATTTTTAAATGCACAATTTCCCAGTATTTGGAATATTTTGCTTAGTAGTGTTGGATCTTGGGCTTTATTACTTGATTTTATAGAGCAGGATAGCGAAGTTCAGTGATTAATTCCTTAGGTTTCTAACTTGTGTGTGGCCAAAGAGATAATAGGTAGAGGAGCAAGGATTGTAAATCCGTGTGTTTGGAGGCAAGCCTCTACTTCCCTACACTGTCTCCAACAGGAGCCAGAGAAGTAGGAGCTCTGCCAGCTGATGTGGCCTAGGCAGAGGCAGCTGGGCACTGCACTCAGCTCACGAGTGTCCATGGAGCTCAGGCCAATGTGAGGAATTGACAAGACACCTTCCAAAATGCTGCTCAAACTAGACAAAACCCTTTCCCAACTATTTGTAACAGTGTTCCTCTTGACCTTCTTTGTCCATACTTCCCTTCCCCTTTGGGCACCTTGATTGGCTCTCTGTATGCCTTATCTACTGCTTTTTTCTACTCTGGGTCTTCCTCTCTCACATTGCCCTTTCTTTCTCTCTTCCCTGGCAGCAACCTTGGTATGGGGCCTTTCTGCGGGAGCTGACAGCTGTGGTTCAGGCCTACTTTGCCTGCACCTTCAATCTAGAGAGGAATCAGACAGGTGACAGGTAGGAGCAAAGCTTTGGCTTCTGTTTCTACTCCATTTCTTCCTCTCATTAGGAAGAGGCTGAGGTATATGATAGGGCTAAGTATATCAGCTGTGTGGCCTCAGAATTCAGCTGTCATTCACAGTCATCTGTTATAGTGGGCCAATTAGAAGGGTCAAGATGTAAAAATAGCAGAGAATGGGCCTGAATGACATGTAAGTGTGTGTGTGTGTGTGTGTGTGTGTGTGTGTGTGTGTGTGTGTGTGTGTGTATTTCATGGAGGAGAAAAGCAGGAACATTCTAATATATTTCTTTGCAGAGATTCTTCTATCTGTCCAGAACCAACCCATTTACCATATCTAGGCATTAGTAGAAGGATAAGCAGATGCCAGGGATTCATTTTTCCCCAGCCTACAGGTGTTTCAAGAGGCTGCCAACCTTTTTCTGGACCTGCTGGGGAAGCTATTAGCCCAACCAGATGACTCAGAGCCAGCATTTAGGAGGGACATCCTTATGGTAATATACTCCCACCTCCAGATTTCTGTCTTCTTCATCTTTCTTTGTGTTTCTCTCAGCCTCTTTCTTCTGACTACAAAGGTCTAAGTCAAGTTAATACAATAAATAGTTATTGAATTTCCACCATGTGCCATATGCCACATGAGTAAGAGAAAGTACATACAGAAACAGCACTGAAGAAATAACCATTAACACTATGCAGTGAGTCCGCTAAGAAATCTTGAAGAAGGATGTCATCTGTGCTAAGATTTGAAGAACACATAGCTGTTTGACAGGTGCATGAGACAGGACATTCCAGAAAGAGCAACCTATCTAAAGACCCAGAGGCATTAAGTGGTTTGGCATTTATCAGGGAACCATAAATAGAAGTGACTTGCTCCAGTTCAGCTAGTATTTCCTAACCTGTTTATCCTAAAGACTAGTGAATTATGTGATTTCTCTGTTCTTGGCCATGGAGGTAGGGACAGGAGAATGCAGGATTGAAGGAGAAAATAGCTGGGTTGTCACTATCCTTAGAGGACACAAGAAGCCATGTGCAAGGAAGTAAGCAGTTAGGTGCTCATTGTTCAGACTGGTAATGGGAACGTAGACCTGGGCTACATTCCTGCCTCCAGTCTGCAGTCCATTCAGACTTTCCTATCGGAGATCCTAGTTTCGTATTCCTCACCCTTTCAAGTAAGAAAGCTTTGAATATCTAGCTTAAATTTTGGCCAAGAGTTATTGACCAACATTTGCCATGTCCTTAGGTACTGGGGAGTTTGGGATAATGTATTCTCCTCCTGAACTTCTGCATTCTTATGCAGATCACACTTTGAGAAACATCGTCTAGGACAATGCTGGTCAGAAAATAGGATTGGCTTGTGGTGAGGGTGGCTGTGTCTTGATGGGGGTAGTGTGTGTAAGGAGTTCAGCCCTTAGCTCAAAGAAAGAGAAGGGGTGTGGAGGAAAGAGAGATGAGAAAAAGAGAAGGCCTTTTCTTGTCCTACCAGCAGGAAGGCAATTAATGCATTTTCTGTTCAAGGAATGCTTAGAATTAGATAATCATCCCTGGGTTTTTATCCCTTTTTTTTTTTTTTTAGTTCCTAGGGTATCTTGGTTCTCACACTAAGCCCAGTCAATTCTCTGATGCCCTGATGCTGCCTTTACCTTGTCTCCCTTAGTGCTTTGCTGTCCTATGTGAAGCCATGGATGGGAATAGCCGGGCCATCTCCAAAGCCTTTTACTCCAGCCTGTTGACTACCCAGCATGCTGTGTTGGACGGGCTCCTACATGGCTTGACAGTCCCACAGCATCCTTCCCACACCCCCCCAGGTGATCAGTCTTCTTTGCTACATGATCTGGCTCTGCTCTTCCAACTTCCATCAACTGGAATGGTGCCTGTCATATACTGGATGCTCAAAAAATGTGAGCTGAAATATTGGGTGGGGATCTGAGAAAATTAACCAGATCTCACGCTGCATTCTTTGCCTTTCTCCCCAGGAGCCCCACAAGTGAGCCAGCCACTGCGGGAGCAGTGTGAGGATCTGCCTGGAGCCGTTTCCTCTGCGCTTGCGGCCATGTGCACTGCTCCCGTGGGACTGCCCAGCTGCTGGGACGCCAAGGAGCAGGTCTGCATGATTGTTGCTGCAGAGGAGTAGGGGAGGCTGGCCACGTTTTCTCAGACAGATAGAAAAATAAGCCTTTGTGCCTTTCCTTGCTCAATACCCCCAAATATAGATAATCCCACCTGACTCTGGGTCACTTGTTGAATATAATGTAGCCAGAATGCAATCCCAGACATAGCAACTGGTGAGGGAGAGAGAGCTCAGTGATAACTGCTCAGGTAATAGGGCAGCCAGTGGGAGCCATTATATTTTGCCAAGGGCCCAGGATTCAGTTTTCCTGCCCTGTGTTGCCCAGTACCACTTTCCTCTGTACTGCCTGCATGGAGGCCAAACAAGGCCATGGAAGCTGAGATTAGAATGAAGTCTGAGGTTCCTGGTAAGTGTGAAAAGAGGGACGAGCAAGGGATTGTGAGTCCCAGTCCATCGGGGGGAGGTGAAGAATAGAATGGTTATGAAGGACATGGGTGAAGTCTTCACATATGTCTCGCTAGGTCTCTTGGCATTTAGCAAATCAGCTGACTGAGGACGGCAGCCAGCTGAGGCCGTCCCTCATCTCTGGCCTGCAGCATCCCATCCTGTGCCTCCATCTTCTCAAGGTACTTCCTTCCCACAGCTCTGAGCACCTTGGATTCCTTTGATCTCCCTGGAGAAGAGAGTGAGGGAAGACTGAGATCAAGAAACTATCTTTCTTAAAAAAAATATTTATTTTTATTTATTTTTTAAATATTTTATTTATTTGAGAGAGAGAAGAGAGAGAGAGAGAGAGAGAGAGAGAGAGAGAGAGAGAGAGAGAGAGAGAGGCGCAGACAGGGAGAGAGAATGGGCATGCCAGGGCCTCCAGCCACTGCAAACGAACAAACTCCAGATACATGCGCCACCTTGTGTATCTGGCTTTATGTGGGCACTGGGGAATCGAACTCTGGTTCTTCTGCTTTGCAGGCAAAGCCTTAACTGCTAAGCCATCTCTCCAGCCCTCAAGAAACTATCTTGAAAAAACTTTCTGTCTATAAATCTGTTAGCTGAGGTGACCCCACATTAAATAGTCCTCATCAGAGCTGAGAAATGCCCCTGTCTTGCTGTCTTACAGCAAGAGGCAGAAGTTCCCCTCCACCCCCATGTTGGACTTTTCATTGCTGGAACAAAATATCTAACAAACAACTTAGGGAGGAAAAATTGATTTTGACTCAGAGGTTTCAGTGTACCATGGAGGGAGAGTGTGCCAGGGCAGAACAGTTCATCATGGTGTCCAGGAAGCAGAAGGAATGCCTATGGTGTCTGATTTTTCTACCCCTCCCCTTTTTTAGTATGGAATGCTTCATGAATTTGCATGTCATCCTTGCACAGGGACAATGTTAATCTTCTCTGTATCATTCCAATTTTTTTTTTTTTTTTTTTTTTTAGTATATGTGCTGCTGAAGCGAGCACTGTTTTCCCCCTTTTATTCTATCCAGACTTCACCTGTGGGATGGTGCTGCCCACATTTAGGCTAGGCTTTCCTCTTCTAGTTTATCTCTCTGGAACCACCATCTCAGAAATTTCCAGAGGCATGCTTTACTAACCTCTTGGGCATTTCTCACTGCAATCAAGTTGACAATCAAAATGGACCATCACAGTCCCCAAGCATGGACACCCACTCTGTTGAGAGACTTGCCTGCTTTTCAGCTGAGTCTTCCAGTCTAGGACCCCAAGGTGGCTCAGCCCACTGACAGACTCCTTCCTACTCCCCTAGGTTCTCTACTCCTGCTGCCACATCAGTGAGCGCTTGTGCCATATTCTGGGGCAAGAGCCTCTGGCCTTGGAGTCACTATTGATGTTGGTCCAGGGCAAGGTGAGTATGTGACACTAACAGGTGGCTCCCATCTCACCCAGAGGCTATTCTAACAGCTCAGGTTTTCTTTGTAGGTAAAAGTGGCAGATTGGGAAGAATCCACTGAAGTGGCACTCTACCTTCTGTCTCTTCTTGTCTTTCGGCTCCAAAATCTGCCTTTTGGGTAAGTCATGAAGTCAGTCTCTTCACTGAAGTCTTCTTCCCATGTAAAACTCTAATGCATTGAGAAATGGCACCTTTGGGAGAGACTAAGCTTGAGAGAGACTGAAAGAGTGAAGGTTTCTCTGCAAAGAGCAGACCTGTATTCCCATCATCTTTGGGCCTTGGAGGTAGACATGCAGACCAGGTGAAGAGTGCAGTTCAGGGGGGAGGATGGGACCCTTTCCAGCCTCCTTTAACCCTCTGTTGTATCTCCCTATTCCAGAATGGAGAAGCTAGGTGGTGAGGTTGCCACTCTCTTCACCCACTCACACATCGTCTCTCTTGTGGTGAGTTGTCAGCCTTCTCCCTTCTCCCTTTGCCTTCCTGGGCAGCAGTCATGCTCCTGTCAGCAGTTATTTCTGCAGGCATTCCCTTAGACCAGGACATAGGCATATATTGTCTCTGTGTGTCGAACGTCATCCAGATCCACACAGTCCTTCTCTTCCCTACCTCTCCTGCAGAATGCAGCAGCCTGTCTCTTAGGACAGCTTGGTCAGCAAGGGGTAACCTTTGACCTCCAGCCTCGGGAATGGATCGCTGCAGCTGCACATGCTCTGTCTGCCCCCGCAGAGGTGAGACCTATTAGGGAAGGCCCAAGCATGTTTTCTCTGTTAAACACCAGGACGACCCTCCTGAACAAAGACCACAATGCCAACAAGCCTGAAAGAAACTACAGAATGAAAAAGAAATCCAGCAGTTCTTCCTTTCCTCTCCATTGCACCCAGATAGTGAGCCCTTCAGAGCCTGGATCTGATCAAATTGTTTATACAGGACTTCTACAGAGGGAGGCAGGGAGGGGAAGGAAGCTGCCCAGTTTGTTAACTGAGGTGTGAAGTTTTCCTGCCCACACTGGCCCCTCCAGGAGCTCATGGGCTATGGCTCCAGTCCATCCTGATGCTTTGTCTCTTCCCTTCCTGCTTCAGAGTTCACTCTACTTTGCTTGCTTGTTCTCCTTAACTGGGAGAAGGAGCTGACATCCTGTGCATTCTTCAGGAATTCAGGCCACTGTGTGGCCTCTTTTTCTTTTCCTCCCTTCCAGATCTTTCTCCTTTACTTTGTCAAATCCTTTGGAACTCTTACAGACTCACATCATCATCATCTTTATATATGTAGAATTCTTTATGCTTTACAAGTTAAACATCACACTTGGAAGATAGGTACAGCAAATATAGTTGTTGTTGTTTTTTTTCGTGGTAGGGTCTCACTCTAGTCCAGGCTGACCTGGAACTCACTATGTAGTCTCAGGGTGGCCTTGAACTCACGGCAATCCTCCTACCTCTGCCTCCCGAATGCTGGGATTAAAGGCGTGTGCCACCATGCCCAGCAGCAAATATAGTTTTACTCACCTGCTCATTTCTGATGAAGATGACCTTCAGAGAGATTGTATCCCTAGTGAAAGCATTAACATTCACCCGTAAACTCCCTCATCCCCACTTCTTGACTCCAGGTGGTTCTCTCAGGTCACCTGCCACCTATGAGTTGGTTCTCAGTCTCTTTCATCTATGGCCCCATTTCTGACCTGCCTTGGCTTATATGTATCCTCTCTCTTCTGGCTCTGCTACTTTCCTATTAAGGATCTCTCCTCTCTAGTCAGTTCTTTTCACTGCCCCCAGAGTGAGCTTTCTTAATGGAAAATACAAGTATTTGCTCAATCAGTGTTAATTGAGCACATAACTGTAGAGTGCTCTGCAGTGTTTCAGATTCTGAGAATAAAGTAGTGAATGGGACAAAATAATTTCCAATGAAGAGTGTAAGTCTTGACTGATTTCCCACTGCTTCTGGGGTCCAGTCCAGACTCTAGCCTGTCACTCAAAGCCTGTCTCAAGCCTGTGGGCTAAATAGTCCTGCTATAGCAAGTGAGTTGTCATTTCCAAAATTCACAATAGTGTTTTATGCTTACCTGGTTTTACATATGGCATAACTTTTTAGAATATCCTCCTTTTTTGCTTCCACTTTCATTTATCTTTAAAATTTATTTTTTCGAGGTAGGGTCTCGCTCTAGTCCAGGCTGACCTGGAATTCACTCTGTAGTCTCAGGGTGGCCTTGAACTCATGGCAATCCTCCTACCTCTGCCTCCCGAGTGCTGGGATTAAAGGTGTGTGCCACCACACCCGGTTTATCTTTAAGATTTTTATATACTTTATTTGTAATTTTTTTTTTTTTTGGTTTTTCGAGGTAGGGTCTCGCTCTAGTCCAGGCTGACCTGGAATTCACTCTGTAGTCTCAGGGTGGCCTTGAACTCACGGTGATCCTCCTATCTTTGCCTCCCGAGTGCTGGGATTAAAGGCGTGCGCCACCACACCCGGCTTGTAATATTTTCTTTTTTATTTGAAATTAAAGAGTGAGAGAGAGAATGGGTACACCAGCTGCTACAAACTCCAGATGCTTGTGCTACCTTGTGCATTTGGCTTTACATTGGTACTGAGGAATGAAACTCAGCTCATTAGACTTTATAGGCAAGCACCCTAACCACTGAGAAATCTCTCCAGCCCTTTTTTAAATTTTTTTTGTTTTGTTTTTTGAGGTAAAGTCTCACTCTAGCCCAGGTGAGACTATGTAGTTTCAGTCTGGCCTTAAACTCACAGCTCCTACCTCTGATTCCCAAGTGCTGGGATTAAAGGCACCATGCCACCGTGCTCAGCAGAGAGTGAGCGAGAGAGAGAGAGAGAGAGAGAGAGAGAGAGAGAGAGAGAGAGAGAGAGAGAGAGAGAGAGAGGAGAGAATGTTTGTGCCAGGGCCTCTGGTTGCTGCAAACAAATTTCAGATACATGTGCCACTTTGTGCATCTTATGTTGGGTACTGGGGAATCGAACTTGGGTTGTTAGGGTTTGCAGGCAAGACCCTTAACCACTGAAAAATAATTATATACTTATTTTTTTTGGTACTAGTGATAGAACATATAGCCTCGCATAAGCTTGGCAAATACTCTCCCACTAAGCTCCACACCGGCCCCATCTTTTAAAATGTCAAATCCATTAGTTTCCTGCCTCTGGGAGGAGCCAGCCATTAACCATGCTCAACTGTGCACCAACTTCTTGTTTAGCAAGTATCTACTTAAACTCCAATTGTTTTTGGACACAGGCGCTTGCCCTCCCAGCCTTGTGTCTTTAGGACACATTGAAGGAATAGCCAAGACTCCTACATCCAGAATTTGTCCCATTCTGCTAGACCAAGGAAGGGAATTTCTACCCAACTAGGAGTTGGGAGCACAGGTCTAGGCTACCGTGTTCTCTCAGGGCAATGTATTCTTTTTTTTTGTTTGTTTGTTTGTTTTTTGTTTTTTGAGGTGGGGTCTCACTCTAGCCCAGGCTGACCTGCAATTCACTCTGTAGTCTCAGGCTGGCCTCGAACTCAACGGTGATTCTCCTACCTCTGCCTCCCGAGTGCTGGGATTAATTAAAGGCGTGTGCCACCACGCCCGGCTAAGGGCAGTGCATTCATATCTCTCTTCAACAGGTCCGGCTGACGCCACCAGGTAGCTGTGGCTTCTATGATGGCCTCTTCATTCTTCTGCTGCAGCTCCTTACCCAGGTACAAGTGTGTCATGGGATAGATGAGATAAGAGGAGAAATTGGGCATTCTTTGAGACCCTGGATCATAGAAATGAATAAGCAGCTGACACTTGCCTCTCCTCTCAAACTACTGTGAGAGCCTGAGAATTGGCCCTCCTGTCCTCAGTAGGACCCTCTGATGAAAACTGCCAGGTTGCACTGCAACCCTGGAGATCTAGGGGAGAAAAGCAGATTCTTTGGATTGTGGATATTGTTCTTTGCTTTGTTGTTTTACATGTGCATGTGTGTGGTATAGTATGCTTGTGTATATGCATGTTCATGTGTGTGTGGGCACATATGTGTACAGGTGCACATACGTGTGTTTAGAGGCTAGAAGTTGACAGCAGGTATCCTCGGTCCCTCTCCATCAATATTTTTTAAGGTTTTTAAAAAATATTTTATTTATTCATTTTCAAGCAGAGAGAAAGAGAGAGAGAGCAAGAGAGAGAGAACAAGAGAGCGAGCACCAGGGCCACCACCTTGTGGGTCTGGCCCATGTGGGACCTGGGGAATTGAACCCGGGGCCTTAGGCACTGGAAGCAAGTGCCTTAACTGCTGAGCCATCTCTCCAGCCCTCAATCAATATTTTTTAAAATATTTATTTATTTGAGAGAGAGAGATAGAGGTAGAGAGTGAAAGAGAGATAATGCCAGGGCCTGTAGCCACTGCAAACTGAACTCCAGATGCATGCACCATCTTGTGCATCAGCTTTAGGTGGGCACTGGAGAATATGGGCCCTTAGGCTTTGCAGGCAAGTGCCTTAACTGCTGAGCCATCTCTCCAGTCCCCCATCAATATTTTGAAACAAGGTCTCTCACTGAACCTAGAACTTGCCTTTTGTGCTACATTAGCTAGCCAGCTAACCCTAGGGATCCACCTGTCTGTGTCTCCCCAGTGCTAGGATTATAGGTGTGTGTCACCATACCCAGTATTTTCCATGGATGCAAGAAATCCAAACTCATTTCCTCATACTTACATGGCAAGCACTTTACTCACTGAGCCATTTTCCCCAGTCCCTACTTTTTTATATTTTTTCTTCACTTGGGAAGTAGAGACAGAAGGATGAAAATTAGGAGTTCAAGGCCAGCCGTGGTCACATAGTAAATTTTGAATATAGCTTTCCATTGCTTCTGAGATACAGTCCAGTGTGTCCCAGAAGTTGATAAAGCCCATAGTGCGGGCTACATGAGGCCCTGTCTCAAAGCAGAATTTTTTTTTTTAAGGTAGAGTCTCATCGTAGCCCAGGCTGCCCTGGAATTCACTATGTAGTCCCAGGCTGGCTTCTAACTCATGGTGATCCTCCTACTTATGCTTCCCAAGTTTTGGAATTAAAGTCATGTGCCACTACACCAGACTCTTTTATTGTCCCTACACACAACTTAACCTTGACATGAGCCAACCCCAACAGGACAATTTCCTGGTTTTTAGCAGGCACACACATGGGTTGAGAAATCAGGTTAAAGTGTGATTGTAAAGGAACATATAAGCTAGACTGGTGGTGTGCACCTCTAGCACTCAGGAGGCTGAGGCAGAAGGGGCATGAACTTGGAGCCAGCCTGAATACATAGTGAGACCCTGTTGTCTAAAAGGAAGAAAAGGAGGAAGGAAGAGAGGGAGGGAGGACAATAAGGAAATATCAGATAGGAAGATGGGAGGAATTCTTTCTTCGACTTCCTTGCATTGTGGGTCAGGGACAGGAATGACAAAAAGCATTTGGATCCCCTCCCCACCACTTTCACCCTCTTATTTTTGTCTTCAACAGGGGAAACCTAGCCTGATCAGGGATGTGGCTAGTTCAGAAGTGTGGACCATCCTGTGGCACCGCTTTTCCATGGCCCTGAGACTATCTGAGGATGTGTCTGCACAGGAGGAGGAACTGTCACTCTCCAGTCCATCCAGCCCAGAGCCAGACTGGACACTGATTTCACCCCAAGGTATCGTTCTCTTAGCATAGCCTTATTTGTGGGGGTGAAGTATGGGTCCCTTTTCAAGAGGAGGCAGTTTAGAATTGGGTTAACCCACAGAGATACCTGCAGCTGCTGCCTGCAGAGATGTCAGAGGCTACAATGGAGCTGCTCCCAGGTGGCAAAAGGATTGGATTGATTATGGCCCTGAAAACCTTGGGGAGCAGGAGCATCTGGGCCTTTTGTCTGCTTTACAGGTGTCTGTTCTCTGTGTTTTCAGGCATGGGAGCCCTGCTGAGCCTGGCCATGGCCACCTTCACCCAGGAACCCCAGTTGTGCCTAAGCCACATGTCTCAGCATGGAAGTATCCTCATGTCCACCCTGATGCACCTGCTTTCACCCAGCTTTCTACTTCATCTCAGCCAGGCGTGAGTCTGACCTAGAAGGAGAGAGAATAGAAGGCTCAGACTTGAGTTAGCTTTAGGGAAGTAGGGGTTGGGAATAGGACAGAACTAGCTGACATCTTGAGTTACAAGGCCAGAAATGGGGTAAGGATTAGGCTAGAAACCTAAGGAGTTGCTGAGATTGGGGAAGCAGAACTGGGGGAAGAGGTTTGAGGAGAGGGAGGGAAGCATCATAAGGGGTGAGGGAACAAGGCCTAGTTTGCTCTTCACTCTCTTCACAGACCTCAGGGGCCTGAGTTTCTCCCTGGTGTGGTACTCTCTGTGTGCCAGCTCCTCTGTTTCCCCTTTGCCCTGGATGTGGATGCCAATCTCCTCGTAGTTATCTTGGCTGACCTTAGAGACTCAGAAGTTGCAGCCTATCTGCTTCAGGTACTTGGAAAACTACCCAGGCATGAAGGTGGGAGAGGAAGATGGCCAGGGTTATGGTCTGTAATTCTTCCCAGCAGCTCCAGGACTCTTGGAAGCACCCAGAGAGTGGAGCATAGCTTGACCAAAGAGTTGAAGTGGAGACATCACTCTGGCCCAGACAGGCATTCAGTCAGAGCCAAGCTAGATTCCCCCTCTCCACTGGTCTCCCGTCTGGTTCTGTTGGAGCTCAGTGGGGAAATCATCCAGTCCAGGTACTGGATGCTCACCTCCTTGGCTAGGAATCGCTTCTCTAGCAGTCCTTGACAATATTTATTCGTGGATCTTTGGAGGCAGAGATTCTGAGCCCTTCAGAGCCAGACATGCATGTGGAAAGTCCCTGCTCCCAGGTTCCATTGGGTTTCATGTGGTATGCCATTGGATGGGGGTCCCTGTTACTATGGCATTCTCTCATTAGTTTGGCTTTCTCTCCCAGCTTTTAGGCTTCCCTGCCTAGCTGCATCACACCTTTCCCTCTCCCCGACCTCCTTTTACTTGTATTTCCATTTCCCTCAGGTCTGCTGCCACCACCTTCCATTGTCACAAGCCGAGTTGCCCATCAGCCTCCTCACGCGCCTGGCCCTCACAGATCCCACCTCTCTCAAGCAGTTTGTGAATACAGTGGCTGCCTCCCCTAGAACTGTCATCTCGTTCTTGTCTGGTGCCCTCCTGAGTGACCAGCCCCTACTGATCTCTGACCTTCTCTCTCTGCTGGCCCACACAGCCCGAGTACAATCCCCCAGCCATTTGTCCTTTATCCAGGAGCTCCTTGCTGGTTCTGATGAATCCTATCGTCCGCTGTGCAGCCTTCTGGGCCATTCAGAGAACTGTGTGCGGGCCCGTACTTATGGGCTCCTGGGACACTTGCTCCAACACAGCATGGCCCTACGTGGAGCACTACAGAGCCAGGCTGGACTGCTCAGCCTTCTGCTGCTGGGGCTTGGAGACAAGGACCCTGCTGTGCGACGCAGTGCCAGCTTTGCAGTGGGCAATGCAGCCTACCAGGCTGGTCCCCTGGGACCTGCCCTTGCAGCTGCGGTGCCCAGTATGACCCAGCTGCTTGGGGATCCTCAGGATGCTATTCGTCGCAATGCCGCATCAGCTCTGGGCAACTTGGGACCTGAAGGATTGGGAAAGGAGCTATTACAGTGCCAAGTACCCCAGCGGCTCTTAGAAATGGCATGTGGAGACCCTCAGCCAAATGTTAAAGAGGCTGCTCTCATTGCCCTTCGGAGCCTCCGACAGGAGCCCTGCATCCATCAGGTACAGCCAGGAGACATGTGAACCATCATGATGAGCAACCCCACAGTGCACATCACTTCTTCCTTGGGTGCAGGAAATTCAAGGGACAGTGTGTTGGAGATGAGTTCCCTATTTACCATCTTCTATGCTGGAGAAGGGAAGTCAGCTGGGATGGGCTCCACCCACCCACCAGGATAGGACATGCCTGAGATTTCAAGGACCACAGTTTATCTCTGTCCTCCAGAGGCAATGCAGCAGGTAGACGGGAGAAACCAGAAAATGTTGAGGCCATGTAGCTGCCAACTTTTTTTTAGCACCATGCTAAGCATTTTACCTTTATTATCAAGTTTAAGCTACTATTGCCCCAATTTTGCAGGGGAGGAAAAATTTTTAACTTGTCTTAAATTACAGAAGCTACCAGGTGGGATTGAGTTTTTGAACTCAGAAGTCTATGTCCAGAGCCTACACATTTTTTTTTTTCGAGGTAGGGTCTCACTCTAGCCCAGGCTGACCTGGAATTCACTATGTAGTCTCAGGGTAGCCTTGAACTCATGGTGATCCTCCTGCCTCTGCCTCCCTAGTGCTGGGATTAAAGGCATGTGTCACCACGCCAGGCTTTATACATTGTTTTTGTTTGTTTGAGAAAAGGTCTTACGCTAGCCTAGGTTGACATAGAATTTACTCTGTAGCCCAGGCTGGCCTTGAACTCACAGCAATCCTCCTAATTCAGTCTCCTGAGTGCTGGGATTAACAGCATGAGCCACCATACCCAGCTCTATACTCTTAAAGCATGCTAGGCCTCTTCTGCTAATAGTCATTATGTAAGAGCCCAGTGGAAGTCCCACATCTGTGATCACACAGATTCGAATAGCCCAGGGAGGGTAGCATTAGAACAACAGAGATTGGCAGGATGATAGTGATATTGGAGGAGTTTCTGGAAATCCATATGGGGAACTAAAGGAGACTCTTGTTTGGAAATTAGGGATCTGACAAGGGACTAATGGGCTAAGAACCCAAGCATTTTGGCCTCACTATTGATCACTACTGCTTTCCTTACCTCTTATTGAGGATAAGTGGATAAGCCTTTTGGTGCTTTGGTTTTAGGACCAGAATCCTCCCCCACCCCAAACACAAAATGGAGATAAACCCTTGTTCTTAAAAATTCTCACAAAATTTCTCATCTTCCATTCAGTCTATTCTAGGTCCCCAAAAGCCCATTTCTCTTTTATGGGCAAACAACAGTTGTCTTCTTGTTCTCTGTAATCCACCATTTCTGAGCCTCACATCTGTCATCTGCTTCCTACTCCACAGGTGCTGGTGTCCCTAGGTGCCAGTGAGAAATTAGCCTTGCTCTCTTTGGGAAATGAGTTACTGCCACACAGCAGCCCCAGACCTGCCTCTGTCAGACACTGCAGGAAACTCATCCATCTCCTGAGGCCTACCCACAACATGTGACCCACCTCCAGCCTCTATTGCTCTACTATTGCCAAGTCTTCCTTGTTCTCCTACAGGAGCCACTAACTCAGTGGAGAGCCAAAAAGACTGAAAAATAATGGTTTGCTGCCAACTTCCCTGAGAGTGAGAAACTAGAAGAGATTTATGTCTAAAGTTCTTTCCTTCCCATAGACTCAGGATGTTTTCAACAAGTAAGCTTCATCACTGTTGGTGCCAGAGAAAGTTCCTTCCTTTCTCTGTTCAAAGGTCTTCTCTACAGTAATGTGCCTTTAACTGCAGGACCATGCCTCCAGGACCTATGGAAACACCACCTGACAGATCTCTTTCTGGAGCTCCTGAAATTTCAGCGATTTTTGCCTTAAGTACTATGGCCTCTGTCTCAGCTCTAGCCTATGGGGATAAATGTCATCACCCCTGTTATTGAGGGGTTCCCAGTCTGAACCCATATTCCTTCCATGAGTGGGAGAGTATATCTTTTTTAAAACTTTTATTTGTAAAAGAATCTATTTGTAAACTTTTAATAAAAGAAAAGTATGTCTCACCCTACTTGAAGCTTCCAAGGTATAAGGGGTTGGGAGGCTTAACTTCTCTCTAGCTTCTATGTGATTCTAGAAGTCCTTTTTCACAAGATGCTGATTTGGAGAATTAAATCCTCCGAGGTAAGGTTGATTAAGAGGAATTCATAGAGTAGTTAAACAGTTACATCATATTACTTTGAGGTGTCAGACACTAGTTTTAATATTTAGTGCAGTTTTAATGTATATGGAATCTCAGCTGCTTTAGAAGGGCAGCTATTTATGGGGTTGTGCAATTTACCAAAAAAGGTGTTTTGGCAGACCTGTTAGAATTATAATCTAGGGGCTGGAGAGATGTCTCAGCAGTTAAAGGTACTTGCTTGAAAAGCCTGATGACCTGTATTTGATTCTCCAATAACCATATAAAGACAGATGCACAAAATGGGGCATTCGTCTGGAGTTCGTTTGTAGTGCCCATACTCTCAAATAAATAAAAATATTTTTAAAAAAGAATTACAATCTGTTGGGTGTGGTGGCACATGCCTTTATTTTTTTTTTTTTAATATTTTATTTATTAATTTTCAAGCAGAGAGAGAGAGAGAAAG
>PVHP010040566.1:0-15821 GCA_004024765.1 Zapus hudsonius | reverse complement strand
GTTGTCAATAAAATAAGTTTTTAAAAAAACCAGATATTCTGAGACAATAATCCTTGGTCACAATGATTCATACAAGGGTAGCAGCCATCCAGGTCTGAACAGCAGCCTGCAGATGTCCTCGTACAACCACTTGCTGTGTGAGGCTCTGTACGATGTACAAGTCTGTGATTGTGATAGTCTTTTGTGGTGGTCACTGTTGGGCAAGGATGAAAGACGACCCTCCCTTCATAAACTCCCCTTGTATTCAGTTTTGTTTGGTAAAATTAATAGGATGATCCATTTTGATGTTTCCAACCTTTAGATCTTTTTTTCACACCTAGTATGAAATAAAATAAATAGAACATGGTTCCATAGGCTTTGTTAAGCAAAAAATACTTTGCAACACAATTGATAGGCTTGAATTTAGTTGTCATTGTTACTATGGGCTACATCGGTGATTTCCTAGGCTGCCATACCCACAAACTTAAAACTAGGTGGTTTAAAACACTAGCTGGAGACAGAAGTCTGAAATTAAGTGTGGGCAGGGCCAGGCTCCCTGAGAGCTCTGCCTTTTCTGGCATCTGGTGTTGACTAGCCAGTTTTGGTGTTCCTGAAAAACACATATTTGCTGTTTTTTTCCCTGTATCTCATCATAGTGTCTTCACTTTATGTACATCCAAATTTTCCTGTTTTACAAATACAGCAGTCACATTGGGTTACTTTCAGGCCTACTGGCCTCATTTTAACTGGATTACCTCTGTAAAGACCCTATATCTAAAACATTATCACATTTTTAGCTATGGGAGTTAGTTAATTAACATACCATTTAGGAGACACTATTTAATCCATAATATTGGTAATATATATTTTGACATAAGTAAATTCCCTTTGCCAGGAATCTAGCTATATGTTTTTTCCTCTCTTTCTTTCCCTTTTATCTTCCTCCACTTCTGGAATCACATTGGAATATATTTCTAGTGAAATTAACTGTACACTTATTTAACAGTTCACACTCTAGTCAAAGACATTTCTTTGGTTAATTGTATATGTTCTTCATTCCTACTCCTACACTGACAATAAACAAAATATTCCATGGACTTGTGTCTTAAGTGCCCACCTCATCTTGGCACTCACTGAAGAAAAGAGACTCATTGGTTGAGCTCACAGAGAAAAATTCTAACCACATTCCACAGGCAGGGCAAATAATTAAAGCATGACACCAATATTTTCTCTGCCTCTCACCAAATGTACTGTTCTAAGCAAGCATGTCTCAGTCTTTAGGTTCTACCAAAGTACACATGCGGTTGTTATTACCACCCATAACTCCTGCCACAAAAGTTCCCACAAAAGCAGGAGAGGTTCTCTTTTCACAGTACGTCCTCAACAAATGGCAGCATATGATTATATGGTCATTTGACATGATTGGGATGAAGCTCGAATGAATGAATGAATGAATGAATGAATGAATGAATGAGTCCCTTTTCAACTATAAAATACATCCAAAAATTGTTGATTATGCATTCGTGAGGTCAGGTTCTAGAAACTTACAGGGTCACAGGGGCTCCCAATAAAGGAGGAAGAGGAATGACACCCACTAAGACAGTGTAGTTAATTACGCTGGACTCTTGAAGTATCAGGAAAGATTAGGATTCCAGGTGCTTAATTGATCCAGGAAGATTTTTAAAGGTGACTTGTAAGCTAAGAAACAAGCAGAGAAAGTGGGAGAGTGTACTTAAACCTATGTAGGGAAGGAGTAACTCAGAGGGGCATGGACATTGAGCACTCAAAGAACTACAGCTACCATTGCATTTCTTAAACAGAAACCCTCTTAGGGGAGTGGTGGGTGAGAGTGGAGAGCTGCCAGGATCCACATCTATAAGTTAAGACCCAGAACTTTACCCTGAAGGTCACCAGAGGCCACTGAAGAATTTTCAGCAAAGTAGTTGGGTCCAGGTTGCCCTTCAGCAATCTCAGCAACCAATGAGGAGGATGAATTGGAGGACTGTGAGCCCAGAGACAAGAAGGCTTTTAGGAGATCACTGGACAAGGTCAGGTGAAGAGTAGTGAGGACTCAAACCAAGGAAGCGGCACTAGCAGAGGAGTGGAGGGAACAGAGAGACGTAGAATTCTTAGATCAGCATCTCCAAACTGCAAGCCTAACCCACTGGACAACAGCCAGGGTAATGATGAAATTTTTAAAAATAAAATAAAATTATATGTATCAGTATCCCACAACTCCTTAACAAGAACTTATACTTTTTGTTTTTTAAAAAAAAACTTAGTTATATTGAAGTAGATAGTTTTCTGTTAATATTTTACTCCTTAAATATGAGAATATTTACACAAATATGGATTTATATATATATGGATATAATGGAGCATGAGTCAAATGATGAATAGAAATATTTAAAATATACTGGTTTCAAAGGCCCTGGTAGCCCTTTAGACCAGATGAGGAAGGCTACAAGAAACAGTGTAGCAGGACTGACTGTGCTAGACAGTCTGAGTATATATTCAATTTTGAACACAGTGTTTGAGGAGTTTAAGAGCTCCCGCCAAGGACGTGCTATCTAGGGAATAAGTAGATAATATATCTAGAAGAGAGGAAAGAGGCTTTGGCCACAGATACGTTGGTGGAGGGGTTGGGGTTCATCACCACATAATGAATAGATGCACCCTTAGGAAAAGCCACCATTTCCCAGAAAGAATATAGAGCATGAAGAACCTGGAGGAACCCTGGAGGCACACCAATGCATAAGGTTCCAACAAGGAAAGGAAGAAGGCAAGTGCAGAAAGTTAAAAGGGAAGGCTGGGAAAACGGCTCGGTGGACAAAATGCTTGCATGAGGCCTGAGTTTCAGATAAGAACCACTCATGTTAAATCCAGGCGTGGCAGCACAAACCTGTAATCCTAACTCTAGGGAGGCAGAGACAGGAGGACTCCCAGGACTTGCTGGCTAGTCTAGCTGAATCTATGAGCTCCAGTTTCAATGAGAGATCTCATAAAAACCAAGGTGGTGCAGTTTCAAGGAGCGATCTCAAAAAAAACAAGGTGGTGAGTGATGGAGGAAGACCCATCTTGACCTTTGACATCAGGTCTCTACATGAACTTGCATATATGTACTCACATACATGCTTACACACACATACACACACATATATACATATATACATATATTTGCATATATAGGAATACTTATACACACATTCAGAAAAAGAAATGAAGTTAAGGAAAAATCAAAAGAAAATGAGATCCCACAAACACAAGAAGGACTTTTAGGAAAATGGGGCCCAGCTATGCAGATGCAGCACAGAAGTTGGAAGGCCCAACATTTGTCCACTAGGAGAAATTCCTGGGAAGTCATAGGCAGAAGGAAAGTTTGGTGGAGATTGAGGGATTTCTTTGTACATACTACTTGCAGTGCTAAAACTGAGTGTCTTAGAAACCTGTAGTGGTGGTCACCTAGAACACAAACTAGTTAAGGTTTATTTAGCCAGCCAGGTGGAGCCAAAAAATAAATAAATAAACAAAAGTGTGATCTTTCTGAAAGACTTTCTAAGGAGAAGACAGTGCAGTGCTTAGAGGAGAAAATGATTGGCTGAGTGATTCACTTCTTTATTCCCCCTGGTAATTTTTTTTTTATCATGCTTAAATGTTTGTTTGCAGAGGATGAGAGGAAAGTAAGGAGAGGGTGAGGCTGAAGATTCAGAA
Source organism: Zapus hudsonius (assembly GCA_004024765.1). NCBI lineage: Eukaryota > Metazoa > Chordata > Mammalia > Rodentia > Dipodidae > Zapus > Zapus hudsonius. The sequence continues at coordinate 12,131 of PVHP010040566.1, read as the reverse complement.
TACAGGTGACAGATGGAAGAGCATCTCCTCCTTCCAGGTGTATCAAGGACAGGATCTGGAGCAGGGGGGCAGGAAAAGGTCCTCAGCTGCAGAGAAAAGCTGAATAGGATGTAGGAGGAGGGACAGCGGATGGTCTCTATCTTGTCAGGATCAGATGGTGTGGTGATGCGCAGGAGAGAGCTAGAACAAAGATGGACAAAAGCTGGGGGTCCCAAGGTTTCAGGATGACAATGAAACATAGTCTAGACACTGAGCACACCCAGATGTCAGGAGAATAATGAATACATATTTCTAAGTACAATTATGCTTATCAAAAAGGCTAGGATCCCAATCCTGTCCATCATGTAATTAGAAACACATTCTGTTTCTGGACTTAAGAACTATCATTGCAGTTAAAATAATTCATTGTGTATAATTATGTAGCTAAACAAAAGTTAGATAAATAGATAAAAATGGCATGGGAAAAGAAGCATAAGCCTCTGGTGGGGCTACTATTAATGAGCACTACATATCGTACATTTTTAGTAGGTGGTGTGGTCAGAGCTACATCCAGACTGAAAGGCAATGTGGAAAGAAGAGGAATTGGAGACGGGGAAACTGGGTGACTATGCAGGGTCCAGTACACATCCTTAGCATCCTGGATGACAAGATGGTTTAGCACAATGCCATGCCTTGACTACTGAATACTGCCTGTTCATAAGCCCCTCATCTCCACTGTTCTTATCATTTGCCAATAATGATGAGGGAGAAAATACAGATTATCTATAAAAATCAAATGCAGTAATACTTGTAAAAGTACCAATCACCTCATGGGCACTATATACCATCATAGTAAATTTGCCTCCCAACGAACAATTGGCAATTGACATTTTTGTTATCACAACTAAGAGAGTGCTACTAGTAGCATCTAATGGAAAGAGCCTGGGAACATTGCTAAGCATCCTACCCAGCAGAGAGCAGCCCCCACAGCCAAGAATTGTAGTGCCCAAAATGTCAATAGCAAGGAGGCTGAAAACCCTGCTAATGAATGGTCTGGTGCAGGGACCTGGGAACAGTCACAGGAAATCACAGCAGAACCTCACAGACAACAGGCAGGTCTACGTGCTAGGTTCTGGCCCCACTATTTGGTATCAACAACTTGTTTATCTGAGCCTCAGCTTTCAAAGAAGCAGCTACCTCCAGGGCTGGTAAGAAGCTCATTAAGCTGGTGCTCAATGCCTAGCATACAAAAAATTGAAGCATCGTCATCATTATTATCATTAAGGAAAAGCATAACAAATAAGACACTAGGCGAAAAATACCTGTGCTACTAAATTAGGTAAGAAAGAAAATTAAGAAACATTACAATGACACAGATAACCATAGAGATAGTCACTTACTGTGAAGTTCTACCCTGCACTGTTGTCATCATAAAATGACTTAGCTCAATTAAATGGCAATGAGTAATGTGTTGTTAACCCAATGAAATTAATCACCTTTTGTCGTTTTGACACCAGGTTTCTGGAATTGCAAAAGTTATTTTCCTTACTACCAAAGCTGTTCCACTGTTCTGTTTCCTATGATGCTTTCTTAAGAAAAGTTTTGTTCAGGGGGCTGGAGAGATGGATCAGCTGTTAGGGGGCTTGACTGCAAAGCCTAATGACGCAGGTTTGATTCCCCAGTACCCACATAAAGCCAGATGCATAAAGTCGTGAATGCATCTGGTGTTCAGTTGCAGCATCTGGAGGCCCTGGCACGCCCATTCTCTCTGTCTCCTCCTCTCTCTCTCTCTCTCTCTCTCTCTCTCTCTCTCTCTCTCTCTCTCTCTCTCTCTCTCTCTCTCTCTCTCTCTCTCTCCTTGCTAATAAATATATGTTTAAATAAAAGTTTTGTTCAGAAGAAAATGATTTAGTAATAGCATTTAAAGTCATGTCTACCTAGTTGCTTGATATCCACTTTTAAACAACTTTCCAAAAACTCTCGCAGTATTTTGGATTTTGCAAACACTGTCCTGGATTTTTATTTTAAGTTTGTTGCAGCAACAATGGGCTTTGACTTTCTCCCATCTTGATTTTCATACAACTTGTCTTTGCTACCTTGAACCGAAGCAGCAGCAGTCAGTAGACACCTCCCACCACATTGATGGGTCTTGGCCTCATCTACATTTTTCACCTGAGGTCTATTCTGAGCGACCTATTTTTCCCTCTATCTGCTTCCTTCCCATGCAGTCTTTCTTTCTCTGCTCCTTGGTCATCCTGATGGGACTATGGTTCCTCTGACACAGTATCTTTCTGACTTTTTCCCTCAAGTGTCCTTCCAGGGCCCCTTCAGATTCATTGTCAAACCTGTTATTCAGATGGATAGTTTCCTTTGGAAACACCATTCTCCATTCTCTATCATGGTGAGGAATAAGGAATAAGGAAGTATGAGGGGAGAGAGAACAAGGGAAGGATAGAGGGAGGGAGGGAAGGAGAGAGAGAGAACAGGAATGCAGCTGGAGGAGAGAATGTGAAGTTGTACAGCCAGTAAGCGATCATGAGGCAAAGAGGTAGGCTAAAACCTAAAAATAAATTTGGGAATAGCATTCCTGGTTGTTTTTACGTGTTCATATATTTACATAAAATGTGAATATATCTGCAGAACCAAGCAAGCACTGAGCCACTCAAAGAACTGCGAAGCAAGGAGGAAAGGCAAGTTGCCTTTCCGAAATCTGTGATTTAAAAAAAAGTGAGATGCCAAGAAGTTACAACTTGCCTCATTTCCCCCACCCAAAATTGTTGAGAAACCAGAAAAGGAGAGAAATGGACTCTGGACTTGATCACTTTTTTCTCTCAGAGCTTTGCAAGAAAAACAGAGAAAGCAATGAGAGGCCATAGAAAGAGAGGGAAACTCGTGCACAGGTAAAACTAGAACAAGATGGGAAAGTAAAGGAGCAAAGAAAAACTTAGGAATTTTGGACAAGACTTGCCTAGCATGTTTGAGGCATTGAGATCAATCCCCAGCACCATGAATAACCATAATGGCATTGTCATCCCTAGAAACAGAAAGAGAAGAAAGGAAGAGGGAAAGAAAGGAAGGGAGGCCAGTACTGGACCAAGGTCAGACTTCAATACACTCCCACCCTAGAAAGGCTGAAAGATCTAGAAAAAACACTAAGACACTCCAGTCAGTGACAGCATGTCTCTGCTCTATTCTTTTCAGTAAAGGCTTCGATTCATAATGCACTCAAGGGAAGGGACCAGGGACTGTCTAGGAGTGATGACACTAAACACATTTGCTGGAATGTTGGAGACAGGACAAGTGGCTACTGAAGCTATCTCTTGCCCTTGCGTTTTGCCAATCCTACGTCATTATTCCCCAAACATGTCTGGGTTTTTTTGGCTCTTCTGGTCCAAGTAGGAATCTACAGACCAGAAAGAAAAGAAAAAGAACGCGAGGGGGAAGCAAAAGAGAGAGAGAGAGAGAGAAGGAAGGAAGGAAGGAAGGAAGGAGAGAAAGAGAAAGAAAGAGGGAGAGAAAGAAAAAAGAAAGAAAGAAAGAAAGAAAGAGAGAGAGAGAGAGAGAAAGAAAGAAAGAAAGAAAGAAAGAAAGAAAGAAAGAAAGAAAGAAAGAAAGAAAGAAAGAAAGACTTAAGACTGCGATTAAAACAACCCCCAACTCCTCTTCTTTTCCTGCAGTTTCTTTTATTTAATGAATGGTTTTAAAATCCCTTTTCATCTCCACGTGCATTTTCCCATCCATCGTTCTTGGGCTCAGGAGGGACCCGCAGGGGGGTCTCCCACCACAGCTCTACAAGGCGGGCGGGAAGGGTGGCTGGAGGTCAGTCTCTGTGCTGCGTCTCTTCCCCGGGCGCCCCTTCCCAGGCCCCGTCGGGTCTCCAGAGCCCGGAGAACCCCGAGCGGCCGTAGCCCGCGCCGTAGTCGTAGGACAGCTGATGGGGCGGCGGCGGCAGGGCGCAATCTGGGAAGAAGGGAGCGAAGGAGGCCAAGTGGCCGGGCGCGTCCTCCCCGTCCGGAGAGTCCGCGGCGGCGGGGTACAGGGGGCGCAAGGGCTCGTTCAAGGTCAAGCCGCCTCCGCGGCCAGCAACAGCCTGGGGCGGCTTCTTGGTCTGGGGACAACTTGGGGTGCTCCAGGGCTCCGGGTACAGTAGGTTCCCCACCATGGCAGGCGGCGGCTCAAAGAGGCCGGGCTCCAACTCCAAGGGTCCCCGCAGGCCCGCGGCTCCACCGGGAAAGACGTCGAGAGGCTCGGCGGAGAGCAGGACGCCCGCGTCGTAGTCGGGCGCCAGCAGCTCGAAGAACTCCCCGGCCTCCGCTCCTTTCTCCAGGTCGCCCAAGCTCACGCCGGGCCCCGACGGGCCGCACCCGCCGCCGGCCGCCCGGGACGGCTCGGTGAAGAAGGACGGGGGCAGGTTGCGGGCTCGAAGCGGGACCTTCTTGGTCCCCGGGAGCGCCGAGACCCCGGCGGGACCCGCCGCCTCCCCTCCCGCGCCCGCTCCACCGAGCGCGGCCGCCGGCGAGGCCAAGGCACCTGCCGCGGGCTCGGCGCTCCCGGGGACGTGGCGAAGCGAGTCGAAGAGCGCGGCCAAGCTCCGGCTCTGCAGGCTGGCGGCCGCGGCGGCCTGGGACGCCTCCCTTCGCGGGCCGGCCTTGCCCGGGGCCGGGGTGGCGAGGGCGCCCGGGGCGACGATCGGGCGCTTGGCGGGCGCGTCGGCGGCGGCGGTGCCCGCGCCCGGGGAGGGTGGACCCGGGGGCGCGGCGCCCATGAGGCCGCTGCAGCGCTTGATCTGCTTCTGCAGGTACTTGCGGTGGTTCACCTTCCGCTTCGACTTGCCCGGCTTGTCCAGGGCCAGCTTGATGTTGCTGGACGCCGAGTCGATGAAGCTGAGCAGGTCGCGGGTGGCTTCGCGCAGGTCTCCGCCCTCGGCTCCCGACAGCAGCGCTCCGGCGGGCGCCGCGCTCTCATCATCCTCGAAGCAGCAGCCCTGCTCCAAGCCTCCTCCGAAGGCGCTCCCGAGCCCGTCCGCCGAGCCCCCGAAGCCGAAGGGCATGAACGGGTGCGCGCTGAGCAGCGCCGCCTGCACCGCCATCGCCGAGGCTCCCCGGCGCCCCGGGCCGCCTCCCGCCTAGGCGCGGCGCGCGCGGCGCTGCCTCCGAGCTCCGGCCGCGTCTCGCCGCTCAGCCTCCCGGGGGAGCTCATTAGATCTTGTAAGCCAGCGGCGGAGGGAGGGAGGGAGGGAGAGCCGGGCGACCGCCCCGGTAGCCGAGGGGAGGGGTTTTCTTAGCCGGGCTAGTGGCTGGGGGAGGGCGGTCATGGCTTTGCTAGTTTTCCGGGCTTTCTCCAGCCTTAACCCCTTCCTTTCCCCGCGCCCCAAGGCATTTCTTTGACTAGCTTCAACCAGGAGAAGGCCAGCTCACCTCCAATAAAACTAAGCCCTGGCTCAGGAGAATGTGCCCCAAGAAAGCAGTGGCCCAGACACTTGGGTTTGTCCTAGCCTTCACAAGGATAACAGCCACCAGGTACTAGGCACTTGTCTCTGTCAATGTCCGAATGCTGTCTCATTTAATCCTTGGACAGGGGTCCTGTGAATTGCAGGGAACAAACTTGCACCTCTGAGAAGTTCAGTGAGTTGGCCATAAACGCATCCAGCTCAGATTTTAAAGTCATTCCCAAATTCTTGATATGCTGTGTTCTCTGTGGGCCTCACTTTTTTGCCTCTGATCTTAAGATTCTAACCAGTTTCCCTGGGATCCTCAAGTCCAGTGTTCTTCTGCTCCTTGATTGTTTAAAATAACCATTAGTTTATAGTAAATCTGAAGCCAGCACTTACCCCAAGAGATGAGGAAGAAAAAGGAATCAGTCTTTCAAAGCCAATGCTTTCTGGAAAGAGAGTCAAGACACAGTATGCTGAAACTGGAACCTGTCCCTAACTGCCATGCCACTTAAATTTTGCTCTCATTTCCACTGCACCTCAGAGGTTACCTTGAAGTTCCCTTGCTTGACCCACTGTCACCAGATATTCTCTGGACAGAGAAAAGCATGATGGTAAAGCATGAAAGGAAGTTGAGAACAGACTTGGGTTCTGGAAGGTTTTAGCCCTGAACTATGGTTGAAATCCTTGCTAGGAGTACACGACTGTGGATGATCTAGCCAGTCCCGTTTTTAGCTTGGCTTCCTCATGTTAAACACAGGTGACCTTTCCCACCTCTCTTGTAATATTTAAAGGAAATCCCGTGGAGATCCTTATCTACTGTTGCACATGTTGTATGAATATTCATCCTTGCCTCTCTGAAACACAGAAAGATGACTGTACTCCCATGCATCTCTTTTCTGCTATAGGTAGTCATGGGGATGCACTGAGAATATAAATATGAAAGAACTGTGTGTGTGATAGAGTGTTCTCTAAGTTATTAAAGTGGAGCTCACTGCGGAGGTACAGACCATCTCTTCCAAAACTTTTTTCTTTAAACTCCATTGTTTTCATCTCTAACATAAATGCACTTTGAGTACCCTGAGCACCAGTCTTACCCAAGAAAAAGGCTTCATTTAAGAGCTGAAGTCACCATGTATATGAGTCAAACTTTATTTTTTAATGAATTCAAGTTGGCTCAATTTTCCTGTACCTTTCATCTGAAAGTCAGAGATGACCAAGATTAGTCAGAAATATGCAGACTCCAGTAAAGATGCCCAGAGTTTAGTAAGAAATGCCCAGAGACAGACAACACATGAGTCTTGAAAGTCTAAAAAAAAAAAAAAAAAACTTTTTAATTCCCCAAGTTACCTAAATCCTAGTATTATAAGCATATTTAAAATAATGGAATGTGTAAAGATTTGTGTGTAAAAGCCTTCATTTCTAGACAACTGGAGTTCTATATGTTGAAGCTAACTTGAAGGATGATGCTTATTCTGCCTGTCTCTATGGGAACATCGCCAGGCAAATCAGTTCATTTTCCTAGCACGCGTATTCCTCTGAGGAGTGAAATTGCTCATAACTCTTCTCATGTATTTTGTAATGTGACATCACAGGCAAGCGATACCTAAAGTCTTCCTTTTCTCAGTTGTATAATGGAGGTTTTGTCGGCTCCTCACCTGACACAGAATAGTGTCTCAACAGACCCCATTTTCTTGATGGTTTAGACTCAACCCATTCCTGCAGCAAACTAAAATCAACATCACTTGACCTTTCTTCCCCAAATGCCTATTTTTAAATGTAAGATGACAAGTATACCTAAGACTTGTAGAAACTTAGAAAGAAAAAATACAGTGTAATAGAGTGGAGGAATTGTAGCCAGGGAGTAAAAGCAGAATCCAATCTCCCCTTTCTGACCATCCTATGGACTTTGATCTATGAGATGTCAGTAACCTGAGCCTATCAGATTTGAAATCAACAAGATAGTAGCCCTCTGACAACCAGAAGACTATAGGGGAAAAATAAGGCAGTTATTGTTTAGTGTGAGTCACAAAATTGATCCTTACACACACATATCCATCCAGTCACTTACTCACTCACAGAAAGATGTTGGAGTCCACAGTGGGCTCAACACTATGCTAGAACCAAGGATAGAGAGCTAAGAAGCTGTGATTCCTGCCTTTTCTAGCAGAAGAACAAACATTGCAATATAAATGCATGTCTTAACAGAAGTAAATTCAGTAAATAAAATGTTCAAAATGGTCCAAAGAAGTCAGGCATTTACATTGACAGGTAACATTGGAGCCACAAGTTAAATTATGCCTCTGAACATGTCCAGGAGATAGGTAATACTGCTGTCAGCAAGGAAAGCCCTGAAAGTGGCATGTCCAACAATGTCCTTTATGGAAAAATGTAGGCAATGAGAAAGAACAGCTTTTGCTTGAGATAATTCTGTACCTGACTCCAAAGTGAGTCCTGAAAGTTTCAACTATCCAACTAAATTATCTACATATATTCTAATCATGGCTTCAGCTGATCCCCACTCTCCCTCCCATCTCCTTTCTTATGGGGATGAGCTCTATCTGGGATGAAATTAGTTTCAGTTAAGTCAGTGGCCAGCTCCTGCCAGGCCCTTGGGCCCCTCCTCCCTACCCCTGAGTGAGCATGTTCTCTTGAGTGGCTTTGACATCAATACATTTCACTTCCTATAGAGCAAAGGGACTCACTCCCGCCTGCACAGGGGCTCTGCAGATCTCCAAACTAGAGCTCTTTCCTCCTAGCAAAGCCTAATGCTGAGCAAGTGGGATTAGTCTCCTTGGGAACCAAGCCCCCCAGGGGCTCAAGGGTTGAACTCGCCCCAAACCGTTTGGGAGAATTGAGATTTCATATTGTTCTTTTACACAAGGATTTCAGGACATTACTTAAACAAAAGCCCACCTGAGAGCTGCCTCCTTTTCTGTGGGTAAATATAGCAGCGGGATCAAACGCTGACTTACTTATTTTGTTTTCCTCTTTGTAACTTTCATCATATTCCCTGCAGGACAATCTTGGTCCTCAGAGATGTCAGGAATGCACATTCATAATGGAAGAAATAATTATGCATCCTTTTTTCTCTCTTTCTTCTCAAACCAATTTCCTGCCACTCATTAGATTTGAAATCTCAAAGCAGCTTAATTTCTCCCACAATTTATAAAGTATCATTTTCATCATAATACAATGTTGCCTTTCAAACCCACCCCCACCACACACACACACAACGTCTCCAGTTGCTTGTAATCTTTCCCCCTGCAACCCATCTATTACATTGAATACTATATCTTAATTTTCATATTAAAATATGGCTTATTGTTCTGTTTATTTATGGTTGTATAGCAAGTCACCCTAAAGTTTAGCAGTTCCAAGCAACAACCTTTTTTTATCAGATCTCAAAGTATTATGGGTCAGTAACCCTGGCTAGGTGATTCTTCTGGTCCACAAGACATTAACAATGGTGGACTTGGAGAATGGAAAATGGCATCATTCATAGGACTGCACCTGGACCAGCACAGACATCTCTTCAGCACACTGGTCTGAGTATACTTTAACTTTGTAAAATTATTTTTACTTATGTCTGCGAGGACTGTGAAAGAGACACAGAAAGAGAGAGAAAAAGTATATGCGCACCAGAGCTCTTGCCACTGCAAACAAACTCCAGATCCATGTGACACTTTGTGCGTCTGACTTTACACGGGTACTGGGGAATCAAATCAAGGCTGATAGGCTTTGCAACCAGGAACTTTAACCACTGAGCATCTTCCCATCCCTGAGTACTTATAAGGAACTTCAGACGTCCCAATGAAAATGCTGCAAGAGGCCCATGGGGCATCGGCAAGGCTTCCTAACACCTAGCTGGGAGTCCCCAAAAAGTCACTTTCACTGCTTCCTATTGGGCAAATCATTAAGACCAGCTCAGATTCAAAGGGAAAGACATTAGCTTCCCTGTCTCAGTGAAAGAAATAAGAAAGAATTTGGTATGTCGTTTCAGTTACTTTTAATCTATAACCACCACCATCCCATTTTGTTTAATTGGTTAAAGAAACTGAGTCAGGGCTGGAGAGATGGCTCAGCGGTTAAGGCACTTGCCTGCAAAGCAGAAGGACCAGAGTTCAGTTCTCCAGTACCCACGTAAAGCCAGATGCACAAGGTGGCACACGCTTCTGGAGTTTGTTTGCAGTGACTGGAGGCCCTGAAGTGCCCATTCTCTCTCTCTCTCTCTCTCTCTCTCTCTCTCTCTCTCTCTCTCTCTGTCTCTCTCTCCTCTCTCCTCTCTCTTTTCTCTCCTCTCCCTCTTTCTCTCTCTTAAATAAATATAAATAACACCTTTAACAATGAAAGAATCTGAGTCATTGTCTTGCAAGCTTTCACACATTGTGAGCAGACAGAAACAGACAAAGTGAGAATGTGTGTGCTAGGCTTCTTGCCACTGCAAATGAACTCCAGATGCATGTGCCACTCTGTGCATCTGACTTTACACGAGTTCTAGGGAATCAAACTTCAGCAGGCAGACTTTGTGTGCAAGCAACTTTACCTGCTAAACTATCTCTCCAGCTCCATCAGCTTTCTCACATTCTGCATTTCCGGTTGATTGCATCCATCTCCATGAAGTCATTTTGCATGCTCCTCTGGTCCCACTAGTTGTAAATGGGTAGTAAATCTGTACTTGTCAGATTCATGTGCTGTTTTATATGCTTGAGCTTATTCTCTTTCCCTCCCTCCCTCTTTCTACACATGTTTTAGACTAACAATTTATATTTTCTATACAATTACTACAGATTCTTTTTTTTCTGTCTATCTGTCTGTCTCTGTCTATCTTTCTCCCCAAACCCCACCATTTTTTCATTCTTAAAACACTTTCTAAAAATTTTCCTTCATGTCTTCTCTGTTTGATCATGCCCTCAATTCAAAGCAGTGCTTCATCTGTTTCATTTTGGTTTTTTTTATTGGAAAAAACATTCAGGGCTGGGAAGTCAGTAAAGTGCCTGCAAATATGAGAGCCTGCATTTGATCCTCGGAACACACATTTTAAAAAAAGTCAGGTGTAGTGATGTGAGCCTGTGCTAGGGAGGCATACACAAGAGGTTCCCTTGGGTTTGCTGGCCAGCCAGTCTAGCCTAGTTGGAAAGCTCCAGGCCAAAGAGAGACCTTGTTTCAAGAAAAAAGAAAAAAAGTTTGACAGTGTTCCTGAAGTAAGACAACTGTCCTCTGACCTCTATATGCACACACACACACACACACACACACACACACACACACACATGCGTGCATGCCTACCTGTACACACATACATGCACACAAAAATGTAAATAAGGGCTGAAGAGATGGCTCTGCAGTTAAGTTGCTTGCCTACAAAACCTGGCAACCAGAGTTCGATTCCCCAGTACCCATGTAAAGTCAGATGCACAAGGTGGTTCATGCATCTGGAGTTCATTTGCAGCAACTAGAGGCTCTGGCATGTCCATTCTCTCTCTCTCTCTCTCTCTCTCTCTCTCTCTCTCTCTCTCTCTCTCTCTTTCTCTCTCTCTCTCTCCTTGCAATAAATAATTTAAAATATTTAGAAAAATACTGGTAGGAAGGAATTTGGGGGTGCCATCATAAGCTTTGCTCATACAATGTATCTAATTAAGGATAATAAAGATATAAAAAATTAAAGTCATCTATGAAACTTTCAAAAATGCCTGAAAGATTAAAATTATAACACAACGCACGGAATATTTGGAGAGGGCACACTGGTGCTTTGATTTTTCTACTTGACAGCAAAATGTTTTGGTTTTGGTTTTGGTTCCCCCCCTTTATACTTGAGCAGTATTCCACTGATGAAATCTACCAGAGTTTTTCAACAGACCCATTTTGATTAGCTTCTTGGCATTTCCAGACTTGTAAAAAACAATTTCTCATATGTGTATATGAAAGCAGGCACACATGTGCCATGGTGCAAAGGCTTGTGGAAGTTGCAGGACAACTTCAGATGTGGGTCCTCTCCTTCTGCATTGTTTGAGGGAGGGTGTCTTTGTTGTTGTCTCTGAATTAACCAGGCTAACTGGCTTGTGAGCTTCCAATTTCTCCTGTTTCCACCTCCTCTCTCAACCTAGATGTGGTGGTATTAAAGACATGTTCTACAACATTTGGCTTTTTAAATATTTGCATGTGGGGCTAGGGAAGGGCAGAACACCAGGGCCTCTTGACACTGCAAACGACTGCCAGACACTTGAGTCACTGCCTAGACGTGCATGACTGGGGTTTTGAACCTGCAGGCCCAGCAGGCTTTGTAAACAAGCACTTTAACCATTGAGGCATTTCCCCAGCTTCAGCCTCTGGGTTTTATGTGGGTTCTGGGAATCTGAACTCTGGCCCTTACCCTTGCAGGTCAAGTGAGCCATCTCTCCCCAGTCACCAGTCTTTTTATCTCACAAATAGTATTGAAAGTGAGCAACTTCAGTGTAAAAAACAAGACTTGCCAACTGTTGGTTGGTGTCCTTTATCAGCATAGTTATGGAAATGAAGACGATCTTCATTTATTTTTTCTTCTTTCTTTTGCTTATATAGTGAACATACATTAAATACAAACCATGTATCAAGAAGTGGTTGAGCCAGGCATGGTGGTGCACACCTTTAATCCCAGCACTTGGGAGGCAGAGGTAGGAGGATCGCATGAGTTCAAGGCCACCCTGAGACTACATAGTGAATTCCAGGTCAGCCTGGACTA
>PVHP010040565.1:0-15813 GCA_004024765.1 Zapus hudsonius | reverse complement strand
AAAAAACGTAACAAGGATTAAATGTCACCATTTTGATCTAATTTCGCTCCTGAAGTGAAATAATCACTAAATAACTACTTTGAATAAATTAATTCTTAAATCTATTTTTTATTTTCTAATTATACTTTTGAAACACAGTTTAGAGGAAATTAACATTTATGTGGACATTTGGTTTCTAGCCTAATGTGGCATAAAAATAAGTAACATAATGAGTGTTAAAAAATCAGGTTCATGATGCTTCTCACATCATCATCATTGTACTTAGATGTCACAACAGTATTATGTGCGATTATGTCAGATCCAGCCTTCTCCATCTCCGAGTGTTGGCAGGTAGGAGGGTTGTTGGCAAGACGAGGGGTGTTAACCTCAGGATCCTGGATCCATTCCAAGGCTGGTAATTACATTCTGCCAGCCAAAATTCATCCCATAATTTTAATTGGATAAATCCTTTCTGGCCTAAGCTACTGCTATGCCTGTCAAACTGTTGCCATATTTCACCCCAGAGGTGTCTGTGTTTTAGTTGCAAGAATCAGTCCCTTTGAGGTTGGTTTATCAGTTTAAATGCTCAAAGAGCTGTAAGGAAACTATGGAATTAAATATATGCCTAGGTATTTTATACTGAATAGGCACAGAAATGCACATACAGACATAGACCCATGTTAATGCCTAATCAATACTCACCTAATGTCAGCATTCACCAGTTAATTTTGATGGGTTTTTTGTCCTCACGTTCATCTTTCCTCTTGAGAGCTTTTATCGTCTATAACTTGAATATCTATTTAACAACAAGTCTTGCAGTTTCTTCCATAGTAAGGCAAAGAACAGAAGTCCCCAAATTCCCTTTTGCAATGGTATAATAATAATCACAGGATGGAGGATGGAGAGGCTTCCCATCTACCTCCATAGAAACAATGGGGCACCTAAGGTCTTTGTGACTCTGGCTGCAGCAGTTGCTCAGGAGAAAGCTGCTTCTTAAATCTCCTGAGCCTCTTCGCGAGGATCTCTCTTACCTGGAGCAACACTGGGGAAATAGACCAACTCACATTCTGGAAGCAGCCCTTCACCTCACAAACACAAATGGAGAGATGCAGGGCCGAGAGCTCTTAGTGGAGCTGTGTCTGTCCGTGCTTTTGGAAAAGACACGCAGACAGATAAGACATCCCATGAGAAGACTATCAGCAAAAATGAGAGTGTTCTGGTAGAAATGTAGCATTGGTATTAGTTTGGCTCTACCCTTTAACTCTGCCCATTTCCTTATGTAGAAGAAAGAGCTTCTTATCACTCACATAATGTAATCACATCAGGTCTTCTATTTTTATTTAGTTCAGCATTCTTTGGGGATATATCATATGTTCTGAGTTAAAGCATGATTCTGACTGTCAAAATGGCTGAGCCCACTGATGCTTTTGCTTATGATTCCTGTCCAGAAACAAACAAATCAGCCCTGGAATCAAGGGCAGTTGAAGCTCCCAAGTATCTGTCCATCACTAACCACTGCTCTTTTCTCCCCGTGGCTCCCTGCTGCTTTCTCACTTTGAAGGTGGGAGAGCATAGGTCCTTTGGGAGCCTTTCTTGGCTCCTGTGAGTTAGAGGACGTGTGGGAGAAGGGCTCTAGCAGTTCCACAGATCTGCCTGAGCCCAGAGCCAGGGAGCTGGTTGATCAGGGTCAGGACTAGGCTAAAGTGAGAAAGCACTCATCCTGCCCTGGGCTCAAAATTCAAGTGGGTACTGAAACACCTAGGCTGGTCTTAAACTCAAGACCCTCCTATCTCAACCCCTCGAGCACTAGGAATCACATTGTCTGTACCACAATACCTACCTTGTGGAAAATATTTGTGTGTGCATGTGTGTGGGATGCAGCTGTGTGTGGCGGCCAGAAGGCAACTTTGGATGTCATTTTCCAGGAATGCCACCTACCTTTTTGAGACAAAGGTCTCTCACTGGCTTGGAACTTTACAAACAGGCTCAACTGGCTGGCCATCAAGCCTCAGGGACCCACCTGACTCTGTCTCCTCAGCACTGTCATTACAAATACTCAACCATGTGCCCAGCTTTTTAAGAAACTGGGTTCTGGGGATTGACTCAGGTCCTCATGCTTGCAGGGCAAGCGTTTTACCAACAGAGCTGTCTCCTCAGCTCCAGGAAACATTTGAGAAGAAAATTCCTAGGCACTCAGGGCAGAAGGGATTTTAAGGTCACCTGGCATTTCTTTCCTGGGTGTCTCACTTTGAAGGAGGCACTAGAGATGGAAGGAGAGCGCCTCTGACGCACTAGGCAGTGAGGGTACACTGTTGAGGTGTCCTTGCAGTTAACACTACTCCTACTGCTGCTTCACCACGTCCTTTCCCAGGGCTCTAAGGTACCTTTGAAAACCAAGGACTATTTCAGTCGCCTTTCTCAGGCTTGAAACCCTTTTCATGACATCAACATCCTTACCTTTAAAGATTAACCCCATGTTTTGATGTGATTTCAAAACGTAAGCACTGTGGGAAATTTACTTTGTAACTCATTGGAAGGTTTTAATAATTGATATGGAGAGAAATATACATGGATATTTAAATCTGAAATACTCCCATCAAAGATTTTTATTAATTCTCAAGGAAATGTAGTACAGAAATGAGAAGAATAAAGATCTAGTAGAAAGGCCCGGCCTGGTGGCGCACACCTTTAATGCCAGCACCTGGGAGGCAGAGGTAGGAGGATCACTGAGTTTGAGGCCAGCCTGGGACTACAGAGTGAGTTCCAGGTCAGCCTTGGCTAGAGTGAGAACCTACCTCAATAAAAACAAAAACAAACAAACAAAAAAGATCTGTTGGAAAAAGGAAGAAGGATTTAAAAAGATGCAATTAAATAGAGTAGACAATTACAGTTCGGACATCAGGCAGAATGAAAGTGGTGTCGTTACTGTATCATTAGCAGGAAGACAGGGATACAGCCCTGCCCTGCCCTGCCCAGTGCCTTGGTCACTTTTATCGTTGGTATTTTTACTCCTCTATTTTGGCCAAAAGGATGGCAGTGTTCCTTGTGGGAGATTTTTGGGGTTTCTGTATTTTATTTAGATATGAGGCCCATTTCTGTTTTCTGTACCCTATCGGTTTTTATTTTAATCTCATATTACACCATTTGATCTGTAATTATAAATTCTAAATGACTACAGAACTGTCCACAGCTATGATTTCAGCCACCCATATTTTTTAAATGTCACTTAAATTATGAATATAAAATATGATAATATATTTTGTAATTCAGAAACATTATAGCAAATGTTCATATCATTGCTATTCATTCAAAATTTAAACAATTCTTAATGTTTAAGTTATTTATTTATGGAAGTTATTTATTAGTGGATTTATTTTGATAATTTATTTTGATAAATCCATTGATATGGGCTCTCCAAATCTTTCTAAAACAATAATACTTTTGAAGTAACTATTCAAAAGTAAATTATACAACATATGTTAGACTAATAGATTGTCTAAAATATTAATAAAAGTGCAAGAAATGGAGAAAATGGATAAAAAGATAGTTTAGGAATTTATCCTAGGGTCAGTTTCACTAGTTATTGACATAGTAACAGATCAATTGGAAGGCTATGTATATAGGCCACAAAATAACTTGGATCTTCTCAGGGACACTCAGCCTTAAAACAAACACCAAGCATAGAAATAAAAACATATGATATTTTGTTATAATGAAAGCAAGCATCTATAGCAATATAATTTGTGTATAATAGAAATATATTCCTCCCAGGTATGGTGGTGTACCTCTGTGATACCAGCACTGGGAGGGGGGCAGCAAAGGAGGACTGCCACAAGCCAAAGGGCAGCCTGGTCCACACAGTGAACAGTTCCAGGCCGGCAGTGGTAAATACTAACACCCTATCTTAACAAAAATAATTTTTAGATATAATTTTTACCAATAGTTGCAGTTAAATCTAATATACAGTGTTTAGCTAATAGATTGGTTTTATAATTACAAAACAAAGTTTTAAAACTAAAAGAAACATCTGGCATAGAGCTCATAAGTATTTCAGGTGTGTGAAGCCAGACTTAATTGCCGTGCCTCATATTACTTTTCTATTTCAAATTTCAAACACTGCCATAGAGGATGAACTCCAGGCCTAGAGAATCCCTGCTATATTTTTTATTATTTAAAGTTTTCTGTGTTTCCCAACTCTCCTTGTTCTCATTTTATATCCTAACAGTACATACTCACCAACAATACCTTTGACTACTGTGTGCCTCTTAGCTTTGCAACTTTCTCAAAATTTCATTCTGTGACTTCATACTCCCTTCCCACCCACCCCTGACATAAGCAACCTGACCCTTGGACATCTTCCTGAATTCTAGTCTCTTCCCTGTGGTTCTATATAAATTTCCTTGTTCCCAGAATGCCTTACACTTCAGAACACAGCACTAATCACATCATATTATTATACCATTACATAAACAATTTTTCTCCCTATCAGATTGAATAAACATTAAAATAGGATGACTCATCATTTCTTTTTTATTTTTTATTTTATTTTTATTTATTTATTAGAGAGAGAGAGAGAGAGAGAGAGAGAGAGAGAGAGAGAGAGAGAGAGAGAGAGAATGGACACAGCATGAACTCCAGACACATACGCCCTCTTGTGCATCTGGCTTTATATGGGCACTGGGGAATCAAACTCGGGTCCTTCTGCATTGCAGACAAATGCCTTAACCACTAAGCCATCTCTTCAGCCCTATTTCTTTTTTTAATCTTTAGATTAGGTAGCATTTTTTCTTTAGAGTCATGGTGGACCCTTTGGAAAAAATTTTTAGGGAACAAATGAAGTATTAGACTAATGGGTAGATACTATGTATAAATGAATAAACAAGTGCATGGATGATTTAATAAATGAGCAAACAAGGAGACAGTGGAGTCAGTTTCTACACCTTACCATTACTAATATGCTAGGTGAGGTGACTGTCCTGTACACGGCAGGGTGTTTGCAGTGTCTCTTTCCTCTACACACTAAATTAAGGAACAGTGACAGTTCCCTCATCTATCTGCCCAATTGTGACAATCCAAAATGTTTCCAGGCATCACCAAATGTTCCCAGGGGCAAATTCTCCTTGGCTGAGGACCTTTGGAAGAGATGGAAAGAGGGCTGGACACAGCCATTCTAGAAGAGAGTGCAACTTCAACAGAGAAGTATGATGTACAGGATGAGAAAGTATTTTAAAATATCAGAAGTAAAGTAAGCACTCTTTATAAAAACTTACCCATTTCACCGTTCTCGTTAAAAATACTGTTTATCTGAAGGCAATGTTACTAAATCATACTTATTTGACACTACCAAAAAAATGTTCCTAGCTTTAAAAAAATTATTTTTCTAAATACCATTTCATAGCACCATCTTGTGGAACTTAGAGGAAATTGTGGATTTCAGTTCAAAATGTCATTTCTCTAGAAAAGAAATAAAAGAGAAGAAAGAAAATATATTTTATAAAATACAATTTTTAATTGTTGGAAGGCTCCTAAGTCTGATTAGAGACACAGTGAAACTTGACCTCAATTTTGGTATTCTGCCAAGATTTGCTGTTTGGCTTTAGTACAACTTCCCTTTTGGCCTTTGGAAAGTCAAAGTCACATACCTTTGTCACTATCATACAGTTTGTAAATTACCACTAGGTATAAGGAGCAAAGCAAGGGCATTCCTACAAGGTCATCCTAATGTACTAAACTACATGAACATTCATTTTAAATACACAGATATAACTAAGAATCAAATTTTTCCTCATGTGTTGGAAATTTTGGAAGAGCAAAGTGTAGCAAAATTAGGGAAGATTGTAAAAACTCATAATGTTACATAGAAAACAAACAACAAAAAAACAGGGCTGGAGAGAGTGTTCAGTGGTTAAAAGCACTTGCTTAAAAAGCCTGACATGACAGCCTGAGTTCGATTCCCACATAAAGCCGGATATACAAAGTGGTGCATGCATCTGGAGTTCCTTTGCAGGGGCAGGAGGCCTTGGCGTGCCCACACTCACTCTGTGTCTTCCTCTTTCTCTCTGTGTCTATGTTTCTCAAAAAAAAATAGTTTTTTAAAAAAACGCAAAAATCATTTAACTGTTAAATTCAGAAGTAGGTGGATAGAAAGATAATGTTGTCCTGTTGCCTAATATTAAACTTTGTTTACTAATAACTCTTTATTATAAAATTGTGATTGCCATTACAGTTCACATTTCTTCTTATATATAGGACGTTCCTTGTACAATGATACTTAACATCTGCCTCTGAAAAATACTTAGCCATTGGGCATTTGGCCCAAGGCTGTTTTTTATATACTCTCTATTCTAAATCTAAAAGGAGAGCCAATGAAAAGGAAATGATGTCAAAGACAATGGAAGTATCTTCTCTTTTTTGAAATGTGAGTTTTTCTTTTCTGTCTGGAAAGAAAATATCACAAAATGCCAGAAACATCAAATGTCCTTAGGAACAGGATGGGAAGCCTATATGGGACTTCTGATAAGGTAAAAGCTTCTCTGCTAACAGATGTAATTGAAATCTAATCTTTTTTAAATACTTCATTTATTTGCAAACAGAGAGAGAGAGACAGAGACAGAGACAGAGAGAGAGAATGGACATATGAGTGCCACTGCAAACACACTCCAGATGAATGCACCACTTTTGTGCATCTAGTTTTCATGGTGACCAGGGAATTGAACCCAGGCCATCAGATTTGCAAGCAAGTCCCTTTAACCACCAAGCTATCTCCCAGCCCTTGCAGTCTAATCTTACAGGCAAAATGTTTAATTGACTAAACTTCTAATTTGCATTTCCACCCTGGTAGACAATCCCCTTGTCTTCTCTAAGGGATAAACTTAACAGAGCCAAACACAAAGATTTGCAAAGATTAGTTTGATAATCATCTCCTTTGTCTATCTTTCCAAACAGAAATCCTAAGAACTGCTGACTGGGTCCAGCCTAAGTGAGCTGGGTTTCTGAAGTCCATTTTTCTCTAAGGAAAGATGTCATTACTTCAGGAACTTGAGAGAATGCAAGCGTTAAAATGAGAACTTGTCCTTCAGGAATTTTCACATAACTGTTCTGGCCCCACAGGTATGTTGTGTTATGTTGTAAGATAGGAGACTATTTGCCTGCCTTTGTGGTTAAAAACAAACACCTCTAGGCCAGTAGGTCAAATCAACAAGATCTGACTACTTTAACAATAGCTGAGATACTGAACTCCACTAACCTTCATTGCTTCTCTGAAAGGCAATCACAGCTATAAAAAATATGGTTTGAATAACATAACCTGATTGGTCAAATACTGTATAGTGAAAAGAACTTCAGTCCAGAGATCAAGAAGTCATATTTCTATTCCAGCCTTTCACCAAGATGTAACATGGGACGC
This sequence comes from Zapus hudsonius, assembly GCA_004024765.1. Lineage (NCBI taxonomy): Eukaryota > Metazoa > Chordata > Mammalia > Rodentia > Dipodidae > Zapus > Zapus hudsonius. The sequence continues at coordinate 8,429 of PVHP010040565.1, read as the reverse complement.
ATGGCTCTGCCCCTCTACACCACAGTTTCTTATGTATAAAAAAAGAAAGCTGGTCTAGGTGTCCTTTCATATTCATTACAGTTTGATGGGTTAAGGTTCTGTGAACTGTCCCCTATGCAGAAGCACAGCTCATCTGCAGCATTCTCATCCTGTTATGGGCACCAGGGGATGACTGGAGTGGTGCTGACTGGGGCTAACAAGGCCATCACTAACTTCTCTTCATAGTACTGTCTATTAAGGTCTTCTTAATACCATTTATTTTCAACATAACTACATCAGAAAGATTCCATCTACTTTGACAATATTTTCTTCAAAGTTTAGAGAATAGCTTCTACTTCTGTTGTTTCAAAATCAAGGTTTTCATTATCAGAACTTTTCATAATGTGCAATCTTGTAACTATTCAAACTCAAACGGCTTCTTGTTGAACAGGGTCTCAGAACATTCTCCCCTTTCACTACTATAAAAGATAAATAATACTGGGTCTTGCTACATGATAGATTGCCTTGTTGAGTATCTACATGACTGTCAACATTTTAATGATGGTGGAGGCCATCTTATATTTTCTCTTGGTTTTGGTCTTGGTCCAGCTAGTCAGTTTCTTTTTGACTTTTTTTTTCCTATTACTTCAGGAACTCATATTAGGCTTAAGCCTTTGTTTCAACCTGTTCTGACATCCTGAACACAGAAAACAACCTGCAGAAGATTTGATGTGTTCCTGGGTATCTTCAATTTCTTTTGCCTTATTGTATTTAAGTATGTAATAAGAATATCTGAACTTTCTTTTTAACATTAGTATGGCCAATACACAGATAAATTAACTATTTTAGTTCAATAATTCTTTTTAAAAATAAAAAAATTTATTTATTTGCAAGGAGAGAGAATTGGTGTGCCAGGGCCTCCAGCCGCTACAAACAAACTCCAGATGCATACACCACTTTGTACATCAGGCTCTATGTGGATACTGGGGAACTGAACCTGGTTTGTTGGGCTTTCAGGCAAACACCTTCACCACTGAGCCATCTCTGCAGTCCTAAATGATTATTTTTAATGATTCATGTGCCTCCTGTTTTATTACTGCAGCTCTCATTTCAGACTCTGACATGCTTAATTCAAAGGAAAGGTAAAAACATTGAGACTAAGTTAATGGGTTTCTTTGGCCTACCTTAGTCAAATATAGTTTTGCAATGAAGGAGATGTTTAATGACCAGTAAAATCAAAAGTAGAGCATGAGAATTAAAATATTTATAAAAGTGGGTGGAGTGGGCTTAGCATTAAGGCTTTTGCTTGCAAAGCAGAAGGACTGGAGTTCGATTCCCCAGTACCCACATACAGCCAGATACACAAGATGGCCAGTGTGTCTGGAGTTCATTTGCAGTGGCTGAAGACCGTGGCACACCCATTCTTTCTCTCTCTTTCTCTCTCTTCCTCCTCTCTCTCTCTCTCTTCTGCCTCTTTCTCTCTCTAAGTAAAAAAAAATTATAAAAGTTATCTATTTAGAAGTAATAAGGTCAGTGTAACAATTAGAACCTGAGCACGGCGTGGTGGCACACCTTTAATCCCAGCATTTGGGAGGCAGATGCAGGAGGATTGCTGAGAGTTCAGGTCACCATGAGACTACATAGTGAATTCCAGGTCAGCCTGGGCAAGAGCGAGACCCTACCTCAAAAAACAAACAAACAAAAATAAATAAATAAATAAATTGGAACTTGATTCAACAGAAAATACCATTTCCACCTACTGATTAACCACCTCATGATTAACCCTAACCTCACACCCACTGAAATATGATACAAACTGTAAAACTGGAATTCCATGTATCCTAAATTGAACATCAGCCGATAGTTGTGGCAAAAGTGAAGAATAAGTTAATATCTAAGTTAGGCATAGTTTTAAATTTAACCAGTGAGTATACTAAAATAAAAAATATTCAGAATGACCAATATTATTTATTAGCATTAAAATGAAATTATGCTTACCAATATTTTCATAAATATAGCTAAAATATCTTTAGTAACTGGATTTCATGTCATTTCTATGCTATTATTAACTCTATAATAATAAAAAGACATGTATTTTCATAGTTATGCCATTAGTTGATGACTTTATTTATATTTAGTATTTAATTGATTTTTATATAATTTCTTACCTTAAGTTTATACACATTTACATTATTTTTCTTACTTACAAATAAATCTGATGTAAATTATTTTAAATTTTCAGAAATACTTTTAGAAAGCAATGATTTGGCATATTCTGTGTAAAATATTGAAAAACATAATTCCTTTTTAAATTATCTACCAACTCTGTCCTCCCTTTAAATTCAAGCTAACTAGTTTCTTTTGAAGAAGTTTTTTGCCAATGTTTCTGCAAACTATTTTTGCTTGAAAATTTTAGGGTGGAATAGTTGTTTTAGATGAAGGAAACTCTATTTGCAATTACAGTTTATAAAGTAAAGAAAACCATGAATTCACTTTGGCATCAATCTGACTCAAGATCAAAATTAGATTTTCTTTTCCTATAACATTTGAATTAGAAACCCCTCTTTCTGTAGGTAGGTGGATTTCAGGTCAGTGGCTTCAGTTGCAAACTACAAAATACACTGAATGAATACCAGGGTTAAAGTATAATTTTAAGTGAACAGCTCACTTAATTTTGACATTATCTGTTAGAATATATCATTTTTGGCCTTACCTAGTACTAAGGAAATTTTAAATTTTAATTCAATAAAAATAGTTTAGAAACAGATCAGCACTAGTAAAGGCTGAAATCATTTATTTTCACATCAAGCTGAGGGACGGTAATGATGGTAATAATTTCATAAAATGGTTCTTGGGTCTGTGATGCAACTGAAGTCATTATTAGGCGCCATGAGAAGAAGAAAATATATGTTTGTGGAGAGATAATTCCTGCCTTCTAGGACTCTGTACATAAAGTTGTCCTTTTATTAACAACAAAAAGTAGCGTTCTTGGAAAACATTCACAAATCAATTTAGAAGTTGTCCTGTGAATGAGAAGATGTGGGGATTGGGCTAAAAAAAACACCCCAAACTTGCATCAATTCTTGTTTTAATTCATCACTCCAGTTATTGTGTTGCCGCAAGATCAATTGAGAATTCCAAATCACTTTAAATTAATTGCTTAATATTTGTTAAACGAATGTTGTATGTGATATCACAAATCACAGAGCTGAAGAAAGAAGCCGAAAGGGGGCTGGAAAGATGGCTAACAGGTTAAAGAAAGGCACTTGCTTGCAAAGCCTCCAGGTCCAGGTTCAATTCCCAAGTAGCCACATAAAGCCCGATACACAAAGTGACACAAGTGTCTGGAGTTCATTTGTAGAGGCAGGAAGCCCTGGTGAATCCATTCTCCCTCTCCCTCTCCCTCTTTCTGTCAAATAAATAAAATATTAAATAGAAGAGAAGCAAACCTGAAAAGGCCCTGTGAAAAGGCAAAGATAGAGATGTATCCCTCTTATAAGGAATTAGACTTCAAAAAAAAATAGAAAATCATATGAGGTGTTGAGCCAGAATCTAAGAAGTCTGACTCATAACCAATTAGAATCTTATAAAAACATTATAAATTTGTAACTCCACCATCTGATGAGAAGATTCTCAAAGCTTTTCCGCAGATGGCCAGCAGCAGGTGGGTTATTGGGATATACATTTGCTATTTGGTCACATTTTCCATTTCTTTCCTTGATTTCTTTTCTTTTCCTCAGCCCATGTCCAAGTGAGTGAAGAGATATGCTGAGGGCCATTAAGTCTTTGCAGAGCTCCTTAGTTTCCCCCCCAAGATCATTAAAAAACTGGTATCAGAGTTGTTGTGCCAAGTTCCATCAAAATTTGTTGTATTAAAAGTAATGTTTTGAGCAGGGCATGGTGGCGCATGCCTTTAATCCCAGTGCTCAGGGTGCAGAGGTAGGAGGATTGCCTTGAGTAAGAGGCCAGCCTGAGACTACATAGTGAATTCCAGGTCAGCCTGGACTAGAGTGAGATGCTACCTCAAAAAACAAAAACAAACAAACAAAAACAGTAATGTTTTGTCATAAAAAATGTACCTATTACAATTAGCTCTCTTATAAATTAATCCCTAATTTAAAAACTGATGTTTAGAGCTATAAAAAGATAATCATTGTTTTTTGCAACATTGAGTGCTAATTCCAATTCTTTTGAAAGCCATCTGTAGCACTTTGAAATTTTGATGCTTCCTTTTTTCTTGACAGATACTTGATAGAAATAAACTCAGTACTTAAGCCATGCTGTATATACTTGTAATGAAAAAATGTCAAGCAATAAAAGTATTTTTAATAAAACATGAAAGGTTTCTTTTGTACTTTAAACTCTTTTAGCTATATATTTTTATTTCCCCAATCAAAAAAATTAAATTATAATGTGCCATGGCATATTTTCTCTTATTGCTTTGTTGGCAGTTGAGAATATAAATGGTTTCTAATTTTAAAGATTCAAATATTTAATAGCTAGATGAATTATATTTTTAAATTCCCATTAATTTATTTTTAAATGAGGAAAACCCACAACTCTAAGAAACTGATTATTATGGGGAAAAGGCCTTGATTTGTAATTGTACCCAAATATGAAAGCCTACATTTTGTAAGCATAAAGATTACATTCTCTTCAAAAGATTTGCAAATTCTCATAGGCACATAACTTAGAGAATGAGAAGATTATAATTTGAAAAATTACAGATTTCATTGTTTTTGATGTGTGAAACCTATAAACAAATATCAGGAGATTGTATTGCAAAACTAAAAATCCCTTGTTTAGTTTTGTAAGGGACAGTGCCCTATGTGGCTTACAACCCTGACTTAAAAGAAAAATGCAGAGTAATGCAAAACACACTCTAATCACTGCATTTAATTACAAAGAAGAGCTCAATAGAAGCGTAAGCATCCCTGGGCAGGCGTGCGGTCTAGTGGTCAGAGCGTGGGATTTCCAGTCAGTAGTCTGCATTTCTATTTTAAACACCACTTTTAAATTCCTCCATGACTTTAAGCCTGACATTAACTTGATTTTTAAATAAGCATCTGAGATCTGTTCTTGATAATTACAAAGAGTTCTAAAATCTCATATAGGTATAAATCTAATACTGTGAAAGATTTAACAGAAGGACAGGTGATATCTTGACTTCTTGGGGATAAAAAAACTCACTTGATAAAAGAATTCAGAACAATGCATTTTTCCTGTTTTGTTGTTGTTATTTTTGTTTCTTTTTTAACACCTTGCCAGAAGGGAGTAGCATCATTATATCTATGTGTTATTTCAAAGTCAGGTCAGAGCATTATTTAACAGTCAAATCACTGATATGGTAACTAATTTCCTAAACTTTCCTCTAAATTGCTCCTTTGCTTTTGAGGAAACGGCAGTCCTCAGTGGAGCCAACTCTGCTCTTTTTATACTAATTGTTATTGTCACTCTAAGGAACTTGTACTCCACAGTGATGTGCCTGCTTTGTGTTTTGTTGATGTGTAGTGTTTTTTAAGTGTTCCTCCAAGTATAATAAGTACAGACAAATTACCGTGTAAGTTTTCTTTAAACTACTGCAAGATTTCTAGGGATGGATGTAGGTAAGTGATTCAAATTCTAACATACGTCTATAAATCAATTACCACAGTCATTTTCACGGGGAATAATTAACATTTGAATTCCAACAATGTGACCTGACTTAGAATTTCTCTCTCTCTCTATCTCCCTGTTTCCGCTTTCATTCTTCCTTTCCTTTCTTCCCCCTTTCCCTCTCACTTCTTGCCTTTTCTCCTTCTTTACTCCCTTTTACCTTCCTTTCTCCCCCATCCCTAGTTCCCTTCCTTCCTTCCCATTTACTTGCTTGCTTCCAACAGTGTAAGTACTCTGTGGATTTTAAGCTGGAGTATGCTGCATTGTTAGAAGGCCAGGCCTAACTTGCCACAATCCAGAGTTATACATTAGAGACAGAGGGCAAAGGCAGATAGACAGGGACAACCCCAGTGCCTGTGCTAGTGCATGCTTTCCAGGAAAAGATCTTCAGAGACAGCACTCCTCCATGGAAGCAGAGACCATTCTAAAACAAAGCTATGCAGCTCAGGGACAGACCTGGTCTAGGTCTCCCTCACAAGAAATGCGGAGTAAGAATGCCTGACTGACAAAGCTCTTGAATACCCTCCCTAGGCAAGAGATAAGACCCTATTGCTGAAGATACCAGACTATCATCACACAACACTGAGAGACCCTGCTGGATTCAGAAAAGGTAACCAGCCCCCAGACTGGAAGGCATTACATGAGCTGCCAGGGAAAACTGGTGAATGATATTCTGAGAATGGAAATTAATGTACAACACCAACCAATGGCCCGAGAATGCAGATGACTCTGCTATATGGCAGAGACCAGAAAGACAAGAAGTTCTCATCTGTGCAATAGTGGCGCTAAACCTAGGGGGGGGGTAATCAACGGCTTACTGATTGGCTAAGAGATTTGCTCAGTGACAAGGAACCCTTAGCTGGAAATGGGATCCAAGTCAATTTCTTATGGACATCAGGAACTTGGACTCCAAGGGAGGCCCCCACTACACCCACTAGATTCTAGCCAAATGAACAATGTTTGTCTCATTTAACCAATACTGATATCACTCTCTGTTCTGTTTGTATTTTTCAGAAGGCAGTGAGAACTGTGGACAACCCAATTCCACCAACAGGACCTGGAACTATGGTTGACACCCAGGCAGGAGATGATCCACTCCTAACTCATCATCTAGGGCCCAAATGTAACCTTTGAGGAAGTGGGAGAGGAACTAGGAGCTACCTCCACAGCAAATCAGACAACCTATGAAAGGGCAATGGAGACAGACATCAAGGATGCCTAAAATAGTCCAAAGCAGAAACCCAGAGACTCTTTAAGAGCTCAACAGTACAGCAGACTTAAAATGCATGCACCATGGCTCAAGGAACTTTGCAGAAGAGGGGGCAGAGAGATTGTAAGAGCCATGGTGGGGGGAATATCTAGAGACATTGCCCCCCTCAACAACAACAACAACATAAAATAACTGGCTACTGCTTGTATAATTCATAATCCCCCAGCAAATGGACTGTTCCAGCAATCCCACTGAGGAGGGCACTCAGTGGGTTGGGAGCAGGGAGGAGGGAAATGGGGGAACCAACACAAGACTTGTTCATACAGTGTTTCTAATTATTAACAATAAAATAATTTTTTAAATGCCTGATTGAGTTGAAGGAGCAAATCCCTACAGGGTCACTTTGGTCTTGTGCCTGTACAGGAGGAAAATTAGAGAGAGCTTTCGGTAAATGCATCCCTTGGGGGAGATGGTAAGCTGGAATCCTCGTGAGGTTTGCAGTAGCTCTAATAGCTTGAGAGGGTGCCTCTGGATTCCCTAGTGAGCTTGTGTTGAATGGCAGGAAATCCAAATTACTAAACTCAAAAAAGTAAAGATATTTTTATTTTCCTTTCAAACCTGAACATTTGGGCAAATGTAAGTAGTATTTATTCTAAATGCAGAGATTCAGTCCTATATTTAGTGAATTGAAATTCTCTTCTTAATTTCCTGCTGGGGTCTGTTCATTCAGAAAGAATGACAAGAAAGGGATTCCATTAAACTTGTTATCCCTGGAGTTATACAACTATAACTGTTCCCTGCTTGGCTGGTTCCTTGCCTCTTGAAAGTACAATGGAAACACATAACTCCCTGAAACAATGGCTCCCACAACTGTGATACTATCCTCTGAGACAGGAGAACATCTGAAATATGGGAATAAATTCTGTCCTAAGAGAACTACATACAATGTGTCAAATTTTAGAGTAGGAAAAGCAGGACCTTTACCTTCATTATTTCTTCCAAAGACCTATCATAATGACAAACTGTAATTCCAGGACTAGTTTAGCTTATACCTGATTTTTGAGTTCATATTTCCTCTCATTAGCCAGTATTACAACACAATATTTTTGCATTCCAGTCTTAAATCTGCTAGAATACTCTATACAGATATGGGACTTTTATATTATATTACTTGGGCTCCAAGTAATAAGGTCAGAAACCTAGTTATAACTTTGGGAAATGGGTCCTTCTGTCCTTTCAAAGTATTACCCATCTTGCAAAACTTTATTTTTGACATAGCAAAGCTATCTCCCAAAGGTTATCATAAAGTAAGAAACAATTACTTAAGCAATGGACCTCTGTACTTTTCATCTTCTTTCATTTATTTTAAAATTCAACAAATCTTTATTTTATGGTATCCCACATTTCCCTTGAGTCTTGTTCACTTGCTCTTTTGAATTTTGTCAAGGTTCTGATTTCCCTTGAATTCTCCTCTGTTCTGTCTTCCATGTCTGAGGTTCTGTTTTCCCAGTGATTGATCCTGTTGGTAAGAGATTCTAGGGATGTTCTTATTATTTCAATATGGTTTTTGTTTTCTGCAACTTCT
>PVHP010040563.1:0-15817 GCA_004024765.1 Zapus hudsonius | reverse complement strand
AGGGAGGCTACTAAAAATAGAAACTAGGCAATCCAGAATGGTCTATATTTGTTAACCTATACTGTTCTAACTCTCCAATGGAGATTGTATTTGTATTTTTCAGGATATAGCGAATGAGCTGTGGCCCATATAACCCTACCACCCGACAGCAGGCCAAAAGATGAGACCATGGCAAGAGATGAGCCACCACAGTCATATTTTGGAGGATCCATATGGAACCCTGCAGAGAAGGACGGGATGAACAAGGGACCCATAGCCACAGCCATTCAACCAACTCAGGATAAGCCAAATGTGTTTGTGTTTTTCAGGATACAACCAGAGAGCTGTGGCCCATCTAACCTTACCAACCAACCGTAGACCGATAGATGAGATCCTGACAAGAGAGGAGCCACCACAGTCATATCAGGGAGGATCCATAGGGAACTCAGCAGACAATGAATGATGAACAAGGGACCTATAACCACAGTCATTCAATCAACACAGGATAGGCCATTGAGACAGAAACCAAGGATTTTCGACACAAGAACCTCTAAGCTAGCAACATTAAAGCAGCCTTATTACTCACCCACCACGACTCAGGGAACTGAACAGAAGAGGGGGCGGAAAGATTGTGAGAGCCGTGGTGGGGGAGACTGTCCAGAGGCATAGCACCCATCAGTAACAACTCACTTGAGCCAGGAAGACCGGGATGAGTACTAAGATATCCAGGATCCCTTGCCACAAGGACTAATACAGACAACCCACGGAGGAGGATATACAACTGATCAGGGATGGAGAGGGGGGGAATTGGGGAAGTCGGTATAACAACGCATGGTTTGCCCACTAAATAATATAACTCATTATGGACAATAAATATTAAAAAAAATTGTTTAAAAAAATGTCAAGAAAAATTATCTACCATGTGCAAAGTCCCAAGTTTCTTCTCTCAGCACCATAAATGAATAAAATTAATAAATAATAAATTAATAAAATTAAAATGAATAAACAAAATTCTGTTGCCTTTTGAATAAGGTTAAAGTTATGTTATCTGTTAAATCATTCTAGTTTCTTTAAAAGACATTCATATGTCATGATTTATTAAGTAGAAATGTATATCTTTTAGGAGTTGCTGTATTTCTTGATTTTTCTTAAAAGAACTATAAGCCAGGTTAAATATAATAGAGGCAAATATCTTTTGCTTAGGGACTTTATATTGTATTTAGTCCTATAAAGTATAATGTGTATATCATATATATTCTGGCTATTACTTTTATTTACATATATCCATTTTAAATAGGTGGTTCATGTCTTTGTGGTATAGAAAAAATATTTGAAATTTTTACTTCATAACTCACAGATAAACCTTAAAACTTTCTATTTTTATAATGTGAGATTATAAAGGAGTTGGCATAATAACTATTCAAGATTATATTTCCAAATTTTAACATAAATTGGGTAGGATAGTTACGTTTATCCAAAGATACAAAAATTCAGGGAAGATAAAAGAAATAAACTCAAGCAATCTAATGTACATCATGGTAACATCAGAAAATAATAGTATGTTGTATCCTTGAAAATTGCTAACAATGTACATGTTAAATGTTTTTGCCAATGAAAAATTAATAAGGATGTTAGAAGTGCACATGCTGATTAGATAATTCACAATGGACTTATGTATGAAAATGTCATGTGTAATATATATATCTTTCATCAGTAAATAGGAAGCATAATATGTGGAGGCTGGGGAGATGTTTCTATGGGTATAGTGCTGTTTTGCAAATGTGAGAAATAGAGTTTGGATCCCCAAGCTAAATAGACTTCAAAGATTGAGAGACCCAGCCTGTATAAATAAGGCAGCAATCAAGGAAGACACTTGACATTAACCTCGGGCAGGCCTCACACACAGGCACATCCACCCGTATATATCTGGGGGCTTCCACACATATGCACTTATGTACACACCTTCTCATATTCTCTGTAGGTAAACTTGTAGGAAAAAAAGCAATATAATAAATGTAAAAAGTTATTTAACCATTTAGGTGCATTCAGAAATATACATAACATCCACAGAATCTTCCTCAGTTTTTGCAGGGAATGTCCTTAAATATCTTTTGAAATAAAATGCATCTAAAATATCTTGTTAAAAATGTGAAAATGAAGCAAAAAAGTACAATTGCTTTTACATTGTAAGGGAGAAAACGTGCCAACATTTTTTGACATCTATAATGAGAATCCCTGAAGTGTTTTTTTTTTTTCAGATTTGGTTTCAAATATCCTGTGCTTGAAATATCTGTGAACTTTAATTTTCTTTTATCTTTATCCACAAAGCAATCAGACTTTATAATGTGTCTTTAACTTTATGTTTTTAACATAGTTCCTTTTAGGTGAGAAGGACTGTTGTATTTCTGTTGTGTAGTCAGTCAGCAGATAACAATTATCTACAACTGTCTTTACCCTTGTTATAGTGCAAGAAAGTTCATTTACAGTTTCTTTACCACCCAACAGAATCAGATAGTGTAACATACTAATTGGGTTAGGAAAAAGAATATCACTGCAGTATGTGCTATTGCTTTCATTTCTCTTATTGCATTCAAAGAACTTCTCTATGGTTGGCGGGTAAACTCAATGTCAGCTGTGTTTCTTTTTCAGGATTTACAGAATAGGAATGTGATTTCTTGGAGTAAGTTCATTTTAATAATTTCTACTAAACTAAAAGAAATTGGATGTCCTGTGGAGTGTATGATAGAATTCTAACTATATTACTTACCTTGGGAAAATAAACCTATCCATTTTTCTTGTGGAAGTTAACATTTTTTTATAAGTGTTACTGGTTACATCACTGAGGAGGCAGCTTTAGTAAGTTTCATAACATAATTATATTCACAATTTCAAACATATAAAGAAGATGTAAATTATGATTGGCTTTTGCTTGAATATTTGAAGTGTTCTTTCCTCTTATTTTCTCCTGTTCACTATAGATTGAAGAATATATTTTTATTTTCATCCACATTTTAAATTCCTACTATTATTTTTATGGAGTAAGAACTCTAAATCATTTCTAACGATTGTTAAAGAATAATGGGGATAGCAAAGACTATTGGGAGTAAAACATTCCTTATACTTATAGCCTCTTGGGTTTTTAAATAGGTTCTGGCTTAAGCCATTTCTTAGACTGTCTCCAAACTAATTTTTCACAGCTTAAGAAATTAAATCCACAGTGTCCCACAGACAGGAAAATTACAATCCCCAGAGAGAGGGAAAAGAAGGGTGGTGGGATGTGAATATGACCATGGTATACTGTTAATACTTATAGAAGTTGCCAATAAAAAAAGAAGGATCTTTTGGCCTTTGAGAGAGAATTTGTATTTAAACTCTTGACCTAAGAAGACTTTTCTATGTAAGTTTGGTGATTACAATTTTTGTTAATATGGATGAGGAATTTGTTTTTACATAACATATAAACATATACATATGTTTTTACATAACTTATACATATAAACATAAACAAATTAAAAAGTACATATTTCCTCCTTTCAAATATCACGTAACAGCAGGACCTATCCAGGGAGACTGATGGAGAGAATAAATGTAGCCATAGAGAAAGATGGAATGCCTTTTTTTGGTGTTTTCTAAGGAGATTGTAATCTATCACAGCATTGAAGTTAAAACCACTGAGAGGCAAAGCTGGAAAATCGACACGTTCAACCTTTCTGTGAATCAGGTGAATGGTGAACGAGGCGGTCAGTGAGTCTCATGCTTCAAAGGCTCATGCACAAATGTCTACAAATTGCAGTATTACATCAAAATGGTAATTATAATTGGCAGAGATTGTTCATGCATTAATTTGCAGTAAATCATTACAAGGACACTTGGATGCCCACTGCTGTTTGTTTGCTTTCTCGTAGACAAACCAGAATCGATCTAGATATTTATATTTGACATTGACCAACTTAGTAATAGCATATACAAATTCCAATAGTTTCTCTTCTAATTTTTATACATTTTCTTCATAAAGGATGTATATGTTGATAATTAAACTATTATGAAGTTAATGTAGCTGAAGAAATCCTTAAAAGATGGTGGAAAGATAAAATTTTGTTCACTACTATTTGATAAATTGATCCATGGGATAAATGTGTAATATTTTTGTTGGGTTACACATTGGTCTTATTCATTTAGACCTCTTTATTCTTTTCCTAAGTACATATAACTTAGGGACATTTGTAATTTCATTGATGTACACATAATGAAAACATTGCCATTAAAATAAGGTGGCTTCATGTTAAAAAATTTAAAAGACATTTATAATAATATTTTAAATCTCTTCAACTCTTTGAGTTCATTGTTACAAGTGAGATAATTTTACCAACTTTCTGAATTCCCTCAAGAAACTTTGAACTATCATTCATTTCATGTGATGTTCTAGTGATTTGGATTGTAGTATGAGCTTGCACATGGGAATAGAACACCATTAGTGAGAAATAAAATCCTTTGAATAGAAGCTATAACCCTCTACACTAGCCTTTAGTACTGCACAAACAGTGATAAAGGGATGACATGACTAATATTGGACTCCCTCACCTGAGACCAATTGCTTTTACAGCTTATGGGATTCAGTGTAGAACTTTCTAATTTTGGCTTTAACCCTTTGGAAGATAGACATCAATCTAGACAATCTAATCAATAATAGACAAGCAGTGACTATGTCCTATTATATCCGTATGTTAGTATAATGTACTGAACTCTTCTCTACACCAAATATTTGATATATGTTTAAATTCAATGAAACTAATTTAGAGCCTATACAACTAGTTTTTGGATAAAATGTTGAGCTTTTTTGAAAGTGTTTGTTGAAATTGTTTCTTACATGGACCTGTAAGAATAGTTACAAAATTCTATTCCTTCCTTTAATAGAATAGGCATATTTATAGTGAGTTTTTCTCTTTTTATCCCAGAGCACTAAAGTTGGAATAATATAGCTTTCTTTTAGATTCAGACATATATCACTTCTGTGTTATACTTTCATTAATTATAAGATTATCTTTTGATCATACTGATCACATAAGTAGGCACTTAAAAATGATGACCTCAGGAGTTCTGAAAGCTTCGAGTTTTTGTTTTAAATAGTTAATACATAGAATCCTTATTCTTATTGTACATGATCTGTAAATTCATTGTATTTATGTATGTATAATCTGTATATCATTATCATCTATCACCTGTCTACTATCTTTCTATTATCAATCTATCATCTATCTATCTATCTATCTATCTATCTATCTATCTATCTATCTATCTATCTATCTATCTATCTGTCATTTGTCATTCGATTGTCCTGTCATTCCATTATCAATTCCCTGCATCTCTCTTACCTCCCTTCCTCTCTCCCTCCTTCTCTCCTTCCCTTTCTTCTCTCCATTCATTTATTTTAAATATTATATTCATTTATTAACAAAGAGAAGGAAGAAGGAAAGATGGGCACTCCAAGGCCTCTTGTCACTACAAATGATCTTCAGACACATGTTCTCCACTTTGTACATCTGTTTTTTTAATTTTTTTTTAAAAATATATTTTATTTATTTATTAGACAGATAGACAGAGAGGGAGAAAGAGAGAGAGAGGGAGAAAGAGAGAGAGAGAGAAAGAGAGAGAGAGCACGGTCATGTCAGGGCCTCTTGATACTGCAAACGTACACTAGAAACGCACCTCTTTGTAATCTGCCTTTTTGTAGGTACTATGAAATGGAATCCTAGACCATAAGGCTTTATAATCAAACACATTTATGTGTTGAGCCATCTTCCAAACTCCCTCCTTCGCAATTTTCATGTGAGCTGGTCAGCACTAAATATGGTTGGAAACAAATATATACAAATTTTGAATAATAACTTGTATTTCACAGAATTATATAAACTCCCAACATTGGAGTAGTAAAGTCTTTTTTATATATCCACACAGGATATCTAGTATGGTTTAGAGACTTTTGATTATTTCCTATACATATTTTGCATAAATTTGAACTATTATAATATTTTTTAAATTATGTATGCCTAAAATCAACATTGTATTTTTGACTAGTATATTCAATGATCATTCAAAATTTGTTAAACTTTTGAGAAAAATCAATACTATCTTCACTCTGCAGTTGCACATATACTAGTCCATTTCAAGACCAAAAATAGAATGCAGGAATAATTCTCAATCCCTGATGAGATGAGAATGAAAACAAAACAAAACAAAAAAAATTCCAGATCTGTGGGAACAAGCCTGTAATTCCATCTATTCAGGAGGCTGAGGGAGGAGAAATGCAAGAATAAGGGTTTCCTGTGCATCAGAATGGTCAGTCTGGGAGATTTATTGAGACCCTATCTCAAAATTCATAAGGACAAAAGAGTTCTGATGGTAGTGATCTAGCCAACCATGCATGAAGTCTGAGATGCAATCCTTTTTGACATGCATAGGCATATATAAATAAAATTTCAGATAATTTAGTAAAAATTAATCCAGTTAGAAAATAATATATAGTGATGGATTTGGTATACTTTGCCAAAGACAGTTCAAATAGAATAGCTACATTAAAATACAGTTTAAAAAATAGAAAGTTGAATCATAGTTTCATCATATGACCTGTGTCTTAGTCAGCTTCAGTTGCTGGGATGAACTTCCAAACCAGGCACAGTTGATTTGAGGAATTAGGGATTTATTTGAAGCTTACAGATCCAAGCAGAAGAAAAAAAAAAAAAAAACCACCAGCAGTAACTCAAAAAAGCAAGCATACTCCAGCAGCCAAACAGCAGGGTCCTCAGGCAGAGCACAGACTGCTCTCTGCATAACTTATGCTAGAATTCCAGATCCTTCTCCAGTAACACCTCAAATCCACCCACAGTGACACCTCCTCCAGCCAGGCAGGTGGAGAAAAGCTTTTAATAAAACTCCTGGGGCTGGAGAGATGGCTCAGAGGTTAAGGCACTTGCTTCCAGTGCCTAAGGCCCCCGGTTCAATTCCCCAGGACCCACATAAGCCAGACCCACAAGGTGGTGGCCCTGGTGTGTTCTCTCTCTCTCTCTCTTTCTCTCTCTGTATTTCTCTGCCTGAAAATGAATAAATAAAATATTTAAAAATATATATATATTAAAAAAAAAAAAACTCCAGAATCTATTAGGGGGACCTCCATTCAAAAAACCACATTTTGCACCTATAGACCCCAATGATTTATAACCATCTCACATTGTATATTGTGCTTAGTCCAGATTTAAAGTTCCTAAAGTCTTTACCAATTTAAGATTGTTCCAACATCCCAAGTCTCATCTGAGATTTAAGGCTGTCTCTTAACTGTGAGTCCTTTAAAATCAAAACAAGTTACATACTTTTAACATATAATTGCAGAGTAAAAATTTTCAACTGCTATGTGGCATAAAAAGGAGAGACTAGACCAATGCAAGCCCAACAACCATTACACTAATATCAAACATTTGTAGTTTAAGTCCAGTATCATATTCAGTGACAGACAGTCTCTGGATTTTCTAATTTCACCTCTCCTGCTTGGCTGAGTAGCTGGAAAACTTCTATCCCAACCCAAAAGCGCTCATAATGGCCCACTATAAAAAGATAAAAACATAGAGTTGTGAATTAGATAGTTACCAAATAATTAAGAATAGATAATTTGCATATTTTGTAAAATATGTCTGCTTTATCTGCTTATTGTCTTTTCTTATCTCAATCCTGTGGTTCTGTGGTGATGAGAGAGGGCTCTAATCAGTAGTCTCCTTCAGGTTCTGAATCTGAGTCTTACCAACAAAAGCTTCCTATTATATAAGTAAACTTGTTTATACTAGGATCCCCTAGAGGAATCTTAAAAACCAAGTTAACTGTCAGCTCTTTTCTCCTAGTGAAAGATTCCATAGTTTTTAAGTAGGGTCATTAAAATTTTATTATGAACACATTATCAAATGATGTTGATGTTGCTGACTTGGGTATACATTTTGAGAACCATCTACTTTTGGTGTTATGTTTATAAAAACACCCTGTCATTTTAACGATCCAACATTTTCACTTAATTTAAATTGCTTTATCACTTCATTGATATGTTTGTATGTTCAAGAGAATGGGAAAAGGGAAGGGAAATAGTGAAGGAGAGAGAATGTGATTCTTAATAGTTATGAGAATCTCTCATATATAGATTGAAATAAGATGAAAGATCATACATGTGTGTATATATATACACATGTATGATCTTTCATCTTATTTCAATCTATATAGGCTACATTTTATGACATTTTTGATGCTTAAAAGTCAGTGTAAATAAAGATAAAAACACAAAGGGATTTAAAAATAATCTGTACAGATTTCCTTTTATTATTTTGAGCTCTTGCATGTCATCATGCAACATCATAATTATTTCATCTCCCCAACAACAAATTCTTCCTAAGGTTTTACTTCCCATTGAAATAAAGAATTCATAATTGAGTCATTTTTCTGCTTACTGTGTAATGCATAGACCATTCCTCCTCATGCTTAACTTTCATGATTAGATCCTTTATTTTGGGGGAAGCAGAACAATAGTAATTTTCACTGAACGGAAATAAATGTTACAAATGGAAGAATTTGAAACAGCAGCATTTGGGGTGTGTGGGTGACCAATTTCAAATGAACAAATATAAATCGTGCTATTTTTTAAAATAATTTCCTAAAGCATATAAGAAGTGATGCTAACAATTTTAATAGTGCTTGCCATAAAAGGAACATGAATAAACTTTTAAAGTTTTAAAAAATTATTTCTAACTGTTAAATTAAAAAAAAACACACTGATTTTCCTCCTCCAAATACCAAGACATATATTGAAAGCAATATATACAAATTTGTTCAGATTCCTACCCTTTTAAACTTCTTGGATGTTATATTGTTTTGTAATGATATCTGCTGATTTTTCTCTGCGATAAATTAAATACAGTATACTATACTTATACCTGATGTCCCTTGATCCTTCTGCCACTACCCTACTGATTAGAGAGAATCTTTATAGAAAATAGCTCATGCATTGAATGATTTCATGAATCAATTTAACAGCAGCTCACAGATAATTATCATTGCAATGTCATATTGATTTTCCTAATTTTCATTATGGAAATTAAAGCCATATTTTTTTTAAATGAGCTTCCATATATACTGCGGATGTAACTGATTCTGAATTTTTGCCATTCTAAAATATATTTTCTTCAATGATTTGATGACTTATTTATTGTATTGTGTTAGAAATGTAATCTTCTGCTATGTGAGTAGTATGCTTTACCACAGGTAAATAGGAAATGGATAGTTCAAGTATTATTGCTTGCAGATGGTGTGTGTGTGTGTGTGTGTGTGTGTGTGTGTGTGTGTGTGTGTGTGTGTGTGTGTGTCCCACTCTTGATGGTAGAAAGATCTTTAGAGAGTATGTAGTTCTAAGGCATTAGAAATGTGGCAAGAACCATAAAAGTTAAACATTAAAAATAGAGGGGTTTTTTTTGGACTTTGAAGGAAAATAGCCCATATTTGGTTGGAGAATTTACAGGGGAAATGCAGTATATCAAAATAGGCATTCAAGCCTAGAAAGTTATGAGAGATGGTATTGTGGTTTACTTCTGGGAAGCAAGACTGGATGGGCTTGCACAGAGGGCTTACAGGAAGTTTCATTTGTCTTATTTATTAACACATGTGGTTTAATCCTTCTATGCAGCAAAGGTAAGCTGAGGCTACATTAGAATGCCAGACCATAGATTTAGTATGTTAGTTAATTTGGGGGAAATTTTGGACTGAAGACCCTGGTGAAGTGCAATTTACTCAGGTATTTTGTGTATATGGTTATCAATAGTGTAGTAACATGACACTGCAAAAATGTCAGCCAGTAGTCATTAGCTCTGTTAATAGAAAGTAGATGAAAATAATCCACCATCCAAAGCAGGAAAGAGACACTCAGAAGAATCATTATAGAAGTGTAACATTTATAAATGGATGACAGAAAGCCAGAAAAAGGTCTATGATGTCTGACTTCTAGGTTTCTAACACATGTGGGATTTGATCTTTTACCATTCTCCCAAGCCTGCTAACTCAAGTCATCTGACAGAGGTTCTGGAGCTTTCCAAATGCTCTGGTTCCATGTTGCTCATAATCCTTCTACTGGTTTAGTCCTCACTTCTTTCAACGATCTGTTCAAATACCATCATGCCAAAAAATCTTTCCTGTACTCCACATCAAAAAAAATCCCCCAAAAAACCCTACATGACACCCCTTTTATCCATTTATCATGGGCCATTTTTTCATTGCTTTAAAGAACTGACACATAGTTGCTTGCTCTTTTTATCACCTGCCTCCCTGTTTGTAATGAGAAGCTCCATGAGGGTATGGATTTAGTTTTGTTGCCATTTACTTCTCTGTGACCTCAACATGTAAAATAAATGCAAAAGAAAAAGGAGAATTGGAGGGAAACCAATTAAGGCAATATGTAAAGTCTGAAGGATTCCCAGCATAATGCTGTTATTAACAGAATGTTTTAGAGTGTAGGAGGATTTTTTTAGGGGTGTGTAATTCAAGGAAGTTACATTTTTTATCATAAATTTTAACTTAAATATATCATGCTGGCAAAACATCCAAAGCAATGCTGAGAAATGGGTAAGGAAAACTAAGATGTCAGGACTGGTATACAGATGATGGTCATTTTCACAGAGTAAGGGCTTGATCAATGGGAAAAGTGATATAGAGTATCAAGACAGTTTTATCTTATTTGATAACTAATATTTTATTTTTAGGGTATATTTTAAGTATAAGAAATGACTTATAAATTCTTTTTATCTCATAGCTGGGTCAACAACTTTGGCCATGAAGGTCTTGGACTCTTACTGGATGTACTGGAGAAACTTCTCGACAAAAGACAGTAAGGCTAAACATTTAAAAAAATTCAGCCAAAGGAAAAATTTAAGCACACTATAATATTTTTTTTCTTTCCTTTCTTAGTCAAGACAATATCGATAAGAAGAATCAGTACAAACTTATTCAGTGTCTCAAAGCATTTATGAATAATAAGGTAAAGTAGTATTTATTTCTTCCTGTTATAATAGGGGAGAATTTGCATGACAGCATGAAAGTATGAAATAGATAATAGAGTGGGAACTTATTTCATTTTTAAAACATGTCTTTATGATACAAATCATGTTTCATTTAAATATTATTTAAAATATACTTTGCTTCAGACAATATTTATTGGTAGGTTGTATAATCATGCAAACATATTAGCTTAGCTCTCATATCAGTTAATACTTTTTCTTTTATGCTATTAGGAAATTTAAATGTAATAAATTGCATATCATTTTCATTCAGAGAGGTTTTATTACTTGAAAAGAATAAACCAAGGGTAAGGTTTGACTTGTTTGCTAAGAGCCTTGTAATGTTAAGATTCTCTTTTTCATTCAGGGGATATCTGTGATTTACACTACATAATACAAATCTGTAGGATGATAGCATATTATTTGGTATATTTATAATACAATTTGCATTTTCTATAAATTTTCGAATGTTTGCTACTATTTATACATGATCTGTTTTATGAAAGTACAGGCAAACTAACATTGGATAATTAATTTGCTTTAATGCAAAATTACTTTTAGATTGTGGTTTAATAATCTCAAAATCCTTAATAGAAATAGGTAATTATAACAGTAACTAGAAATTTGCTACACATGAACCACAGTTGTTAATAAATAATGCAATAATATTGTTTTAAGTAATGTAAAATAGTTTTCTTAGGGATATATAATTATATACTATTTTGTCTTTGTTGAAGAACTTATCATTGTTTCCATATTTATCCTAAATCCTTATGAACTTTTATTGGGGTTAATGAGGAACATATATGATGAAGGAACCACAATTTCAGTATATAATTATTGCAAATAAAAAAGAAAGAGAAAAGGCAAGAGAATAAATGTATTTAAAGGGCATTTTCATAACTAAGTATAACATCATTTTTAAGGTATTGGTTTTAAGAAAATCACTGTAAGCTGAGTTTGGTCCACATGAAAAAAATATATTCAAATGGCATTTTCACTTTGAATGAGGATTCATTTTGGTTTGCTTGTTTGCTTATTCCTTAGTATGGACTGAAAAGGATTCTAGGAGAGGAAAAAAGTCTTTATATTGGCAAGAGCCATTGACCCCAAACAACCCAGCATGATGATGGAAATAGTAAAAATCCTTTCTGCTATTTGCATTGTTGGGGAAGATAACATGTAAGTATTGCTGTGTTGTATTTAGTACATGGAAAGTGAGAAATCAGTAATCATTATTTTTTTCTGAGTACTCATATGAAAGTAGTGTAACACATTTTTAGATGAAATTTTTATAGATACACATACATGACATACAACTTGACTTTTTGTTGAATTTCCTAGATGTCTGTATTTGGGTGATTAGTTTAAGATAGCATTTTACTTTTCTTCCACACAAATTTAGATGAATGAATATTAGTAGATTGAAGTAAAATAATCTATTAAAAATCCAAGGTGTTTATACATGTTCAGAACAAATTTATATATATTTGTCAAATCCTGCAAGTGTTGGTGAACATTTATAAGATCTTATCTTATTATGTGGGTAATATTGCACAGAATTAAACTTTCAGATTTGGTGTCTTTTAAAAGTTTACTTTTTAAAATATGGTCATTATAATGAAAGATATGCAAAGAACATGAACTGATATATTTTTTCAGAATATATATTTTGCCAGTAATAGCTTCAGTTTGAATCCAAAAAGAAAAATGCAAATATTTAAGTAGTTTTTTAATACATAAGTTTATCATAACTATTAGGATAAAAATTAAACATTTCTTAGTTTTGATTGAAATCACAACGTTATTAAACCAAAATATTAAGTATAACTTGACATTTTTTCCTTGGTGACTACCAATGTGAGAACACATGTAGCAGGAAAGTTTCTGTGTGTTTTACAGAAAAGTCATTTTATACAACGAATAGAAAATATTTTTTTAAGTTGGACTTTCAGACTTGATTAATAAAATTCATGATTTTCTGCATGATTTTGATTTAAAATTATAATGTGAGATATTTGATAAATATCTCATATTAAAGAGTTTAATTTGGTTTCAACTTATATGGAGTTTGACAATATTTTTATTTATCAAAATATGTTTCTATTTCTAGATAAAATGCTTCTTTAATTACTGGAGGTTACTTTTTTAAGTTTTCTTTTCTTTTTTTCTTTTTTTAGCTTTTTGAGGTAGGGTCTCACTCTAGCCCAGGCTGACCTAAAATTCACTATAAATATGTAGTCTCAGGCTGGCCTTGAACTCAAGGCAATCTTCATACCTCTGCCTCCCAAGTGCTGGGATTAAAGTTGTGTGCCAATATATCTGGCTTTACAATTCTTTTTTTCTTGTTCTTTTGTCAAAGAATGTTGACTGTTTTAAGTTCTTTTTAAACTAATATGGTTGTATTATTAATATCTATGTTTATACATTAAATTTTATGACCTTAATATTTCAGTTATTGCATGAATCTTTCTCCTAAACGTATCACCCTTAAAGTAATTTTCCTCAAAATTTTTCTAATGTGGTATTCTATACACATCATACACTAAAGAAGATAGAGAAGACTAAAAAGAATAAATTTTATTGATAATTGATATATAAGATATATTTCCTGTTTTTCTCTTCTCTCTCTCATCTACAGTCTAGAGAAACTTTTAGGGGCAATAAGTACTGCAGCTGAAAGAAATGGCAGAGAACGATTTTTACCAATTGTGGATGGATTAGAAAATCATGAAGCCTTGCAATTACAGGTGAGTTATTTTTGTCTTAATTTACTTTAAGAGTTATATTTAGAGGACTCATCTGATATATGACTTAAATAGAATGTAATGTAAAAATTAAATTCTTTGTGTTACTCAAAGTTTAGTTTGTGAAAATATCAACTGATTTAAAAATGTAAAAATATTTTTTTATTTTTATAAATATAATATCTTTGATTGCTATTATAATAATTTAGTAGTTAATACAATAAATCAGGCAAATTGAAGTTACAGCAGTTATCCAGACCAAAGTGCAATCAGTTTAGTCAGTGCTATCTGTTCTTACTGGTGTTTAGAGAAGCCTCTGGGCTTGTGGGAACATAAGAAAATAGGAAGGTATGGTGGTATGCAACTGTAACCCTAGCACTCAAAAAGCTGAGGCAGGAAAATCACAATTATATATTCATATGTTTATTAATCTTAATATATGTATATGCTTTCTGGAAGCAAACAATGAGAAAATACAAAAAAAAGAAAGCTGAATACACCTCTCCTTGTGCCATTTAATCAGTATTCCAAAGTCTGACTCACCAAAATAGATGGAAATTAATTACAACTTCTATGTCAAGAGCCCTTTCAGACAGCTGTGTAAACATACAGAAGAATAAGTCCCATCTTGGTAAACATTAAAGAAATTGTTGGATACTGATTGTAGATGCAAATTATATAAACTACAATTTGAAATTTCCTATTTTAACGAGCCACAAAACTTAGTATTTATTATATTCTGATTGTAGTACTGTCACTAGAATTGTGAAGTTGGTTTCTTTATTTAATTTGTTTCTGTATTTAATGTGAATGAGAAAATATCCTCTAGTATTTCAAAAATATATTCAGAGTATAGAAATTGAAAACAAAAGTTTAAATCTATTGTTTTAAAATATCACTGTTGAACTTTAACATGATTAATTGTCTATTTTGGTAATATCCTGAGACTTCTCCAAACGTCGTTACAATCTTAGGAAGTAATTTTGTTAA
The DNA here is from genome assembly GCA_004024765.1 of Zapus hudsonius. Lineage (NCBI taxonomy): Eukaryota > Metazoa > Chordata > Mammalia > Rodentia > Dipodidae > Zapus > Zapus hudsonius. The sequence continues at coordinate 1,029 of PVHP010040563.1, read as the reverse complement.
AATACAGAACTAATTATATTTTTAAATAACAAGTTTATAATTTCCCTTTTTTGATCTTAAAATAGGTCATTCACTTCTTACAGATAGATCCTTTCTGACTAACCTTGAAGTAAAATTGCATACTTGTGGTAGGATTTCCATTATTTTCAATAATTTAAGAAATTGGAGATGAAACACACATGCTCATGTAATTTCTTCATTGGCTTCTTCTACACTGCATTTCCTACTGTCATCTGATTTATAGTTCTCAGTAGCCTCTCATCTCCCTTTTTCATTTTCTTTTTTTAAATATTTTTATTTATTTATTTTCAAGCAGAGAAATACAGAGAGAGAGAGAGAGAGAGTACCAAGGGCATATGTGGGTACTGGGGAATTGAACCCGGGGCCTTAGGCACTGGAGGCAAGTGCCTTAACTGCTGAGCCATCTCACCAGCCTTCTCTTTTTCATTTTCTGTTCCATGTATCTAAAGTAATCATCCATATTTCTTTCTCTGTCTTCTAAATTACCTTTCACAACACTGCTTTTTCACCCTTTTCCAAAAAGTCTATAGTGTTCCTTTCTTTGTTTTTTATTTATTTATTTATATTTTTTATTTTATTTTTTTTAAATATAAATTTATTTTCCATAATGAGTTACATTATTTAGTGGGCAAACCATGAGTTGTTATCCCAAATTCCCCAATTCCCCCCTCCCTCCCCCTCCCTGATCAGTTGGATATCCTCCTCCATGGGCTGTCTGTATAGTTACATTGTTTACTGGGCCAACCATGACTTCTTGTCCCCAATTCTCCGTTGCCCCCCTTCCCCATCCCCAGTCAGCTGGATATCCTCCTCTGTGGGTCTTTGTGGTAGGGGACCATGGATAGCCCAGTCTTGAGCCGGGTTCTAATGACCCAAGTGTGTTGTTACTGAGGGTTGCCAAGTCTCTGCTCTTCTCCCCCACCATGGCTCTCACAATCTTTCTGCCCCCTCTTCCGCACAGTTCCCTGAGTCGTGGTGGGTGAATATTGAGGCTGCTTTAGTGTTGTG
>PVHP010040562.1:0-15288 GCA_004024765.1 Zapus hudsonius | reverse complement strand
GGGCCAGGAAGACCGGGATGAGTACTAAGATATACAGGATCCCTTGCCACAAGGACTAATACAGACAGCCCACGGAGGAGGATATACAACTGATCAGGGATGGGGAGGGGGGGAATTGGGGAAGTCGGGATAACAACGCATGGTTTGCCCACTAAATAATGTAACTCATTATGGACAATAAATATATATTAAAAAAAAGTCCATCTAACTCTCACCTAAGTCTCAACTGTCCCTGTCTCCAATGTCTAAAGTGATTTATATTTATCATTCTAAACCATCCACATCAGACATGGGAGACCTGAGGCAAGAGTTCTCTCTTTGACATTTCATAGCATAGGGTCCACCTACATATCTTCTGGGTTAATATTAACTTTTAAAGAAAGTCAAAGAACCCGAAAGACCTGGTGGACTTTGAAAAAAATTTTGCTAGATTTAGCTTTGTTTCTTGAATAATTTTACTACAAATGGATGAAAGTTAAACATCTCCTTTGAAAATCAGCCAGAAGAGTTTGATATATTGGTGTCTGAAAGGAGGGTCCTTCCTATGACCTATGCATCAGTCACGCTAACTTCTCCCAGCTTTGAAAATCCTATAAGCCATTCCTGACATCTTCGCTCTTTCTTTTAATTACATTTTCTGCCATGTGAGAGACATAATATTCTGTATACACAATTTTTCCAGGTCAAAAAGCTGCCTAAAATTATATTTTAAGACAATTAAGTTGACAAATGATGACAGTGAGATATATAAACTTAAATGAAAATTGAACATACATAATTGAAAATTGAACATATATAATATTTCAGCTACTCGGCTAGGTGACAAAGAGATAATAGAAGCCTTTCTCTCTGCTCACAACAGCATTTGCACACACAGGCACCATCATACGCATGTCACAACTGACTCATCTGCTTAATGACTGCTGTTGTGTTTGCAGGTTGAATGAGAGAGATATTTCCCAATTTAAGAGATGTTAAAACTGAGCTATGTTTTTAATGCATCATCTTAGATTTATGATGATGTGCTCTTTTCGTGTAATAATGTTCTTTTACACTGCTGTAGTAATGGCTGCACATTGTTTTATTGCATCAGGTATGAACAGTGCCTTTGGACTGGACATTCAGATTTGTTGGACATTTGCAATTGTGGTTTGCAATCTGTGCTCTGAAAGTGAAATACAGCTCAGATAACTTTAACATTTTTTTTCAGAATGTATCTTAATGGAAATTAAGACATTATCTTGGATTCACATGTAAACATAATAGTGCCATTTTTTAAAATCTCAGTTTCTGATTTACTTTCATCTTCAGCTTTACTTTAACTTGCCATGTTTTTTTTTTAATTTGAATAAACTGACTGGGAAGCCAGTGAAGTTATTATCAGTCAGCAATGCCTTACTTAGATACCTCATTGGATCAATTTCTGTGTATCAAAATGACCTGAGGAAAAACATTCTACACTGGTAATGTCCGGGGAAGGTGGGATTAGAGGAAAGGCCTGGATCAAGAAGAGAATCAGGGAAGGACAGCCTACTCATTGAGTTTTATCAGGGGATGAGCTTGTTGAATGAGCAGTTGAGGACAGGTTCTAACGAGGGTTGTGGAGGGGGAGACAAGCATCATGTATGATGCATTTTCCACCACTCTTCCTCTTCAGTGAAAGGACAGGAGCAGGTCGTCATGCTAGGTGATGTCAGGGAAGTAGAAATGGGTAAAAGAACATGGAACCTGCATGTGAACCCGTGAAACCCAGAGCTACTCAGCATGTGGGGGGGGGGAGAGATCACTGCCAGAGCATCTAGTATCACACCTAATCGAGGCAAGAGATGGGGATGTTATTTAAATTTTTAGAAACAAAATCCTGCTTAATCCTTCAACATGATGACCTGTCAAATTTGTAATTGACCAGGTGTGGTGGTGCACACCTATAATTCCACATCTGAGGAGTCTGAAATAGGAAAATGGCAAGTTCAAAGTTAGCCATGGTACTTAGAGAGACTGTCTTTTTTTTTTTAAGCATTTTGGAGTTCACTTCTACTCATCACTATTTCTTTCATCCTTTGTTCGGTTTCCTGTTATGATTTCTTCTTCCCTACCCCCTTTTCTATACATGCAGTCACAGAAGAATCAACTGCAGAAGTGAAATGGCTCCAGGCCCCCCTAAAATAAGGACAAGGAGAGCTGAGGGGCAGACTGCTGACCTGCACAGCTGCAAGTAGTGGCTCTCCCTCTACAGGTCCTTCCTCCTCCAATTACGCTCAGATCTCCTGCACAGATAGAATTCCAGAGAGGGTGTGTGTTAGTGTTACATATAGTCCTGGCCTCCTTAGTGACCTGCAGTGCCCAGAAGGGTGCTCTGCAAGCATTGTCCCAAAAGGAACAAAGAAGTCCACTGTCTCTTTAGAAAAGCTTAAAATAGAAGCGCCCTTTTAAATGCTGCATGACACTGTCAAGCTCCCATCTATTTCTCAACTTAGTGTAACCACTGGGTCACTCATCCACAGTGTTGCTCTCCAGGTTTCTCAGAATCTATTTACGAGGTCTTTCCTCATGTTTAGCAAGTTACATTTTTAAGATTGAATCACATTTCATCTTCTTGTTTGTTTTAAACTAATTTTAGAACAGTGTGTCTCTGTTCTTAACGGTGTCTGTGACAACTCCCAAATTAGGAAGCTCTGCAGACATGCGAACAATGTGTTGTTTCTTTGCTTTGGCAAACCATCTCGCTGTGCTAACATCATAATTAATATTTGTACAGTGCTTTGCAGTTTACAAAATACTTTCAAACCCATCATCTCCAGAGAGGAGATATTAGTAGGAACCTTCTTTAACAAGGCTTGAGGTGGGAATATAGCTCAATGGTAGAGCACTTACCTTAGCATAGACTAAGGCTCTGGGTTCATTTCTTAATACCACTTGCCCACCAAAATAGAAACTGGTGTTATCAGGGATACACAGCTACAGACTTGACATTAAAGATGGTCCTCTGTGTCCAAACACCTTGAACTTTACCACTCAGTGCTAGTGGACTCACCCCTAATAATTGAGAACAAATGTGATTGCTTTTAACAGGACCTTAAATCTCAGTGTTTGAACAGATATTTTGACTGAGATGTTTGGCTAACAAAATGCTTTCATGTTTTTCACAAGAGAATCAGTGGCAAGTGTCTTTCAAAGGTATTAGTAGCTAAAATTATTATCTATTTTTAGTAGTCTCCCAGTCAATTGGTCCCATAGGGCATCTTTTCTTGGGAGCCCAAGAGTACGGGATCCAGTGCATATCGCACGGACTCCCCAGTTCCAGTCACAGGCTTCCCCTCACTAAGTGGAATATTTGGCCGAATTTAAAAGCTGCTGAGTAGCTGGCTCCATAGCTCAGGGGTTAGAGCACTGGTCTTGTAAAAGCTGTTGATTGTCTCCCTCAGGCCCAGGCTCCTCCATTGCACTAGTTCTCCTTTCTTGGTTCGCTGTTCTCTCCCAGTAGGAGGTGTGGTCAGCCTACTCATGGCCGCAGTCTGTGTTTCATGCCAGTGGTCTCTGTGTCATTGATCAGCTTCCCCTGGCAGCTTGTGCAGTGCCTTCCAGCACTGCACTAACTACCAACTGGGGGCTGGATACCTTTCCTGACCTTGAAGGGTCTCTGGATGCTGATCGATGGCATTCTGTGGTTTCTTCAGCAACAGGGTTTCGCCTCAGGCCTGGGGAGGTCATTCAAGAACTTGAGAGAATTCTGTCTTGTCTTTGGAACCTCATGGGTCACTTTGTTCAACAGCTCAGTGAGGGAAGGAACTGGTGGCTGGGACCAGGGGTTGTCAGACAGATCAAATTATTCACAGGCTTAGACTCTCTCCCCTACTACTCATGGCCCCTCTTGCCAGTCGATGCCCACTACTTGCTCAATAGGTTACAGTATGCTCATGAGGATTTTATGTTTTTGAACCTAATTTGGTTAGCCTCATGCTTAAACTGTTCCCCTCCCCCCATCCTTTACACCTCATTCATAACCTCTCACTTCTTTCTACTAGTCTGTGTAGACTTTACGGTTATCCTGGTTAAGGACCACATATGAGGGAGAATATGTGGCGTTCGATTCTCTGTTCTTTTGAGTGTTCACTTAGTATAAGATCTGCTCAAAGTCAGACCATTTTTTCCTAAATTTCAATATGTCATTTTTCCTTTCTGCTGAGTAAAATTCCATCGTGTAAATATACCACAGTTTCACTGTCCATTTCTCCATAGATGGGCATTTGGGTTGATTCCAATTCTTGGCTATTATGAATTGAGCTGCTATATATATTAGACAATGTACTTCTATATGCACTTAGTTTGCAGAAGTTCCCCCTCTGTACACCAGCATCCAGCGCTGCCCAGCCATACTTCCTTCTGCCTTTATTTGAACAATTGCCTCCCTCTGTGAACTCACAACTGCTCATTCTGAGCCTGGTTGCCTTGTGCTTTCAAAGAAGGTTGTAATTACAGCACCTTTTGATGCCAGAGGTGGTTGATTGTTTTCCAGGTGTTTTCCAGGACCATTTGAGCACACTCTCCATGCATGAAAGAAACAAGCTTTCACTAAAGCTGTCTCCCATCTACACTACATTATATTAAATCAGAGGCTTTCATTTCAGGAAACTTCTTTCTCTCTATCCATCTTCTTTTCTGCTGATGGACTGGATCATGTCCAAATCCCTCAGGAATAGCATAGTGGCACTTGATGGCTCTCCACACTTACCTGGATTGTTTTCAAACACCCTGGCCCAAACATCCATTACTTTTCTCCAAGATTTTGCTTGCTACCTTCCTCGCCATTAGAACTACTCCACTTTGCTTTTGACCTACAATGATTTGGTGAAACACTTGTGCTAAGTCTCAGTTCAAAAGGCAGCATGTCGTGCACAGTATTGCAGCTTAAATTGCATTTCACTACAAATATGACCAAGAACAAAAACTCCAAGCTCAATGTCAAACCTGATGTCATTGTGATAAAACAAATTTGAAATGCCTTTAATTGGAACAGATGCTTTATGACCTGAATATTTCTATAAACTCAGTCAATACAACTAATACAGGCAAAATAAAAAATACATTAAGAGGCATAAAATTGTAAATTGGACATGTGGATGAGCTTTATGGATACTGTAAAATATTATGGTGAGACTTTCTGTCAGATTTCCTCATTTGGGGCCCTGCATTAAAAATACAGTAAGAGTTGTGAGCAGCACTGATATAATTAGCAGTTGGGCCAATGTGGATTTACAGAGCTCGTTCCAGACAATCACATTTTTAAATTTTCAGCAGATGGCCAGAATTAAGACCTGGTGAGCATTTTCTACAGCAGTAGAGCCAACACGCCGTATGATATACCACTGCAATGATCTAACTTCACCTGGAAATAGACGAGTGGATGAAAATTGCTTAATCTGAGAGTGATGTGTCTGTAGCTTTAGCAAAACAACAGCTTCCATTGCTGAGCTCCAAGCATCTGCATAAGACTAAAATGATGGTTAATTTAGTCATAAACCTGTAATTGAATGAGGGAGGAGGATATAGTAAAGGGAGGCAAATGAATCTGCTAAATGCATTACTTTGTGTAAATAAAGCAAAATCTAAATGACAGGCATTTCTCTTATACCTATAGTATTGGTACTATTGACATAACAACACTCTGCCATAGCCTTATATTGATGATAATTGTGTTCTCATCACTGTAATAAAATACCCAAGAGCTACAACTTAAGGGAAGAAATATGCATTTGGACTCATGTTTGGATAGGTTTCAGTCCACTGTCAGGAGCTCTGATGTTTCTGGGTCATAGAAGGCAGAAATAAAACTTCATGTCAGGGTGCATCAGAGCAAAATTGCTTACTTCATAACAAGCAGTAATCAGGAAAAAGAAGAGAGTTAAAGGCCAAGGTAAGATAAACTCTTTAAATACACACACACACACACACACACACACACACACACACACACAGTGACCTACTTCAGCCAACTAGACTGCACGTTTCACAGTTTCTACCACCTTCCAATTGGCTATTCAAAGTCCAAATCCACCCATGGATTTAACCATTGATTGAGTGTGATCATGATCTAATTGTCTCTGAAAACACCTTTATAGACTCTCAGAATTTTATTAATCTCCTAGGTATCTCGATTTAACCAAACTGAACACCAAGATTAACAATCATAAATAAATGAAAGGGAAAAGAAAGAACAAGGAATATTCTTTGTAGACTTATAAAGACTGCACTATAGCATTGAACACCTTTTGAGTGTTTACTTATGCCAATGGGGATGCAAATGTCTTAGATGTGACATTTTTTAATCCTCACATTGTGTGTGATAGACACTGTTTTTATTTGCATTTTACACCTGCAAAAAGTGAGGTAAATGTATGTTTCACAGCCAGCAAGTGGCAGCTAGACTGAAAAGAGAATAAAATCTCTAACCCCAGAAGGTGGGTTTTAGAATGGGCACCAGAGGGAGAGGAACCCACTTTTGTTGCTTGAAAACTCTTTAGTAGCTGAGACAAGGGAGTTCACTTTCATTGATAAACTTGGATATTTCCCACATCTTGGACCCCAGTGTACTGAAGTAGTTCCTGGTTTAGGAAAGCATGAGAAGGAATGCTGTTTGGTTTCTGCAACAAATGTGTTAGACATGCCATGTTCATTTCACACCAGTGGCACAGAAAGGTTCCAGGTGACATGTCATGCATGCACAGGAGAGTCCCTGGTAACGTTGGTATGGAAACTCAGTCACAACATTCTGGCACTGAACTTACTTGCCATGGAACTTATTCGCCAAAGCTATCAATCTTTGGTCCAGGTTTCCACAGAAGAGGGATGGGAATGCTTTATCATGATATTCATGGGCATGAGGTCTTCCTTTGTGATGATAAGGTGTGTGATGCCCGGTCATCCCATACCTCCTGTGCTAGGTGAAGGCCCAGGATAGTAGGCACTCCCCATGTAATGATTTTAACTGATAACACCTAGCTTCCAAGACCAAGAATGTAGAAATCAGGAAGTGTAATTTAAAAGTCACAGAATGAATCAGAGAGATACTCCCAGAATGCTCAGTCCCTAAACAACATGCCACTACCCCTACCCACGGGCAAGCCATTGAAATAATGGGTTTATTGACATCTGAGAGTCATATTTATAGCTCTATAAAACTGTCAGCCACTATGAAGATTCATAAAAGGAGTCTCCCTAGTGATATCTTTAGAGAAAAATCAGTAAGGAAGTAAATATGTTGGTGCAGCCACTACTCATCCAAGCCATGATATAAACTTTAAAAATAAAAGCTGGTGGTGGTCTTTGATATCATTTCCTACCAGGTTCCAGTGTGTTTCCTTGCGATTGCTACTGTACCATGAAGTTAAAGCAATTTCCAAGACATTATTGCTTTAAGGCAGTAGGAAATTTTCAGTTGCTGTGGACATGGCCTGAATGTCTGGGAACACTTCATAGACTACTCAGAAGGCAAAACAAAAATAACTAAGAGTCCCACTCACCATATAAATCTTGACCAAGAATCAGCAATATGACCTTTTTTTTTTTTCCTGAGTGCACCCAAAGGTGTGCCGTCCATCCCAGCAGCTGCATGTTTAAAGTTCTCAAATGCAGGTATGGAAGAACAGAGGATCAACTATGAGCAGTTCTCTTTTAAAATGTGTTTCTAACAAGCCCTTTCCTTAGAGAGCATTCATAGAAGACAATGCGAAGAGGAGGCTCAGAGTGAGGTGCCTCCATTTTATCATATCCCCTCTGCTTCTTTCACTTTTCCAGTTTTTCTCACACATATATAGTCCATCCATCTTTGTTTGATTTCCACCTCTTTTCAAATATCTCATTCATGACTGTCATTTTGCTGCCTTTCCCTCATTTTTAACACGCCCCGTGTTTTATTTACCTTCCCTTTTTGATTGCACTGCCACTAGCTCACTCTGTTCAAGTAACTAGATTTGCACATGGTTTTATATTTTTAAACAATCACTCTAACAATATCCCAACTGCCTCTGGAGGAAGGAACACAATCTTAAATATAAATCAGTCTGAGCCAAGTGAAAGCAAGCTCAAGCAAGGCATTAAATCCACCCCACCCCTCCGACTTCCAAAACCATGCTGAGAAATAGCTGAGGCCAGCTAGGGAGGATATGGCAAAGGTGAAAAATGATAGTGTGAAAATCCCCTGGTTATATCAAATTTTGCTTTTTTATTACGTTGGACTTGCCAATAAATTCTGAGAGTCATGACTTTTTAATATATTTCCTAGGCCTCCGCTAACTCCAGCATTTGGCAAGATGAAATTTCAGTTGACAGTTTAGAGACCTCCTGCTCCTGGAGCAGCTCGACATCTCAATGGGCCATCCATGGAGCAAGAGCCCTGAAAGAAGCAAACTCCATCCATCCCTGTCTTTCCCTGCTGTCCTTGCAGGTCTGACAATGCCTGGTGATGTACAGCATAATGCCTGAGAACCATTGCCAAAGGGCTCGAAGCTGCTTGTACAAAAATAAGCATATCTCTCCTACGTAAATTCCTACAGATATATACTTACATACATACAGCATATATATATATATATATGTGTGTGTATATATATATGTATGTATATATATATATATATGAAAAGTGGTTAAAGAGATGAAAAAATAATGTGATAGCTCATTGAGACTTGACTGAGACAGAGTACTAAGTGAGATATATATGTATTTCATCTTACAAGCATTCTATGAAATAACTACAATTATATATTATTTAAAAAGATAGGTGAGCCAGATGTGGTGGTGCATGCCTTTAATCCCAGAACTTGGGAGGCAGAGGTAAGAAAATTGGTATGAGTCCGAGGCCACCCTGTGACTACATACTGAATTCTAAGTTAGCCTGAGCTAGAGCAAGACCCTACCTCAAAAAACAAACAAAAAAAGATAGTTAAGTCAAATTCAAGGTAATTTGATGCACTGGTGAGTGGTAGGGTTATCTATGAATAAATTCACACAAAGACAAAGGAATAGAAAAAGGGAAAGGAGCCAGTCAGGAAAGGACCAACATTTATTTCACCAAACACCACTGAGCTTTTCATATGCATTGTTTCATTGCTAGACCTAATATGGTTACCTACAGTTTATTGATGAAAGGCCAAAATATAACATACATAAATGTAATGCACCTAAGTGAAAATTCTACTGGGTAGAAACTCCAGGATTTAAATTACAGTCATTTGAAATTAGCTCTTACAGTGTCAACCCTAAAGTCACAAGTATCTCCCTATGGAATTATGTATCTTTAGCCATTCAAAATGGAAACTCAATACCAGAAATATGTGTTCGTACCACATGTAAGAAACTGTCATATATTTGTGGATAACAAACCTTCAGCTTCAATAAAGGTATGACTAGCATGCCAGTGCAGCCCAAACACTGAAAGGACCATGTCAAAGATCATTCCACATGTCTGCCAGGTGTCCCCCAATATCTTGTCATCACTGTAGTCGTGTTCATGTAGGACTTCTTCCTCTGATGCATGAGGGGGCACAAGGCAGCAATGGATGGGGAAGAAAGCACAGTAAGAAAACTACAAGGCCTGCAATATAATAAGCTCCATCACTCACGCAGAATTACACTGCTGTTGAACTGGATTCATAAATTCAGAAGATGGCAAGAATTCAGCTAGAATAAACTCCAGATGTTGGAACTCTCTGTAGATTTCAACCAGTGAACTTGTAATAAATCCCTTCTGTAGAATCAATTAATGGTGCCTGTATTTTTCTTTTGCTGAAAGTGCTTCCATGCGACCCAGATGAAATTAATTTTGTAAAACTCATTGTCCACCTGAACTCTAGATATATCTTTCATCACAATGTCAACTTTAAAGAGGCAAAAGATGTGTAGGATTGCAGATATTTATCTTCCTCCGAGCCTGGCGATGTGCTGAGTTCTTTGCCTAAGTGTATCATGTGAGGTTGGTATTCTTAATCTCCATTAAAGGATGAGGAAGTTGTGGCTGAATGACATTGGTTAATTTTGCGGTGTCACTTCACTAAAAAGGGCTCCAGTTCAAACTCCAGGTGATTTGACTGCAAAGCTAGAGGTCTTCATCAGTTTTCATTCAATTCATAGCTGGTTGAGTATGTTCAAGGGGGTGGATTAATACATGCCAGCACTGTGCTCAGGTCTAGAGCTTGCAATTTATTAACAATACAAATTATCTGAAGTGTGATCAGAATAGAGCAATTTAAAGGGCAAAGGGTTCACACCCACTTCAGTTGAAGAGGGATCTTAGGGGCCAGCAACACTGAGCCTCAAAATAGAACACTCAGGATAATTCTGACTTCAGATATTGAAGAGCTGTCCTGAAGGAAGTGGAACAAGCTTGTGCAGTAAAGACCCTGGTAGACACTACCCCCAAGGGAATTTGACAGTCTGTTTCTATGAGGTATGTTCCTTATGACTCCAAGGAGTTTGGGCATGAGGATGAATTTGTCTTCTAGACCAATCTAATGGTAGAAGTTGTGGCTTGGGTTTAGCTCATCAGAAGAGTTTCTAGCATATGCCAGGAAAACTCTGGGAAGATATTTTAGGAAGGAAATTTAAATACAGAATGATTAATTAAGCCTTTCCTAGATCTGAGAGTCATGAATTGGCATGTAAATGCTACATGAATATGAACCCCAAAGCAATGTGCTGAGATTCCTCAGAAAGTAAGTAGCCTGTTTTCTCTTTTCCTAAGAAGATTCTGGTGGAGCAAATGGACGAGAGAGACACCTCTGCTTTTCTTGCTCAAGATGAGATTTTTATCATTTCACCGGCCTAAACCAATAACAACACAAGTTTGGAGAAGGATAAATTACCTATGTTTCTAACCTATATCTTACCAAATGGAGATTTTAAGTGAATTATTTCCTATTTTTTTCCAAGCAACTATAATTTCTAAAACCACTTATTGCTCACAAACTTTCAGGATCAATCCCGAAGGTGAAAAATCAGAAGTGTTTAATAAAATGTAGTTTCCTCGGCTCAGAAGAAAGCATGAACAGGATAAGAATAAGTAAAGAAAGGAATTGAGGCATATTTATCCATAGTGCCAAGGTCTAACATCCTCCCAGAGGCTGCCATCAGGAGGGCCATGATGTACAATGTGGTGCTTTTATCTGGAAATGGTTTGGAGTGGCAAGAGGCCCTGGTACATTCTCCTCTCTCTCTCTCTCTCTCTCTCTCTCTCTCTCTCTCTCTCTCTCTCTCTCTCTCTCTCTCAAGGACTTTGGGGAGTTGTTGGAAGAAACAAGTTTAAAAGTGTTGTTTAATATGACATTTAGGTTACCCAGACATAGGTTCTCTCCTGAATCAGCATACTTTCTTTATATTAATAAATATTAATATATTAATATTAAAAATTAATATAATTTGGGTGCTTGGTAACTTGCAACCAAGCACTTTCTAAACAATTAGATTATTTTCTTCAAAAAACATCTATTACGTATTTACCAAGTGCTAGTTTTAGGACCAAAGATACTTGAGACAATCTTTTATGCCTTCAAGTAAGTTACATTCTGGCACGAAAATCCAAACAGTAAATGCTGTATTCCCAAACAAATGTGAATCGCAACAGACGTCTCCATACCAGAATAGGCACTACCACCACTTTCCTGATGCTTTAAGACTCCTAAGTTTATATCTCCTTGTTACAAACCTACTTATGAATCAAAGTAAGTATCAGTGTTTATCATCTTTATGTGACTATAAATTGCCTGTGATGATTAACTTTCAAAATAATTGCTTCGATTAGCAGTTTGTGAGATTCGGAGGCACCTCTGCTCTGGGACATATCATGATAAACTCTGGCATAGCAAAGCTAAGAGCAAAAGGGAAGAGGAGGAGGGATCCATAATCTCCTTTGTGGCCTCCTCCCCAAAGACCTGAAGACCTCCCACTAGGCTAATTCCCTAAGTTAGATGTAATTACCATAATATATTTATATGGACAGTGTGTATTTTGATTTTTTTTCATATTAAACAGTTAATTCTCATTCACTGCTTCTTAAATTTCACAGTCTTCTTTAAGATCCTTTATTCTAAGAAACAGCTTTCATATTCCACAGTGATCATTTGTGGGAACCCCTATTATGTTGTTTGTTTTTAATTAAAATGTCTCTATTGGGTCCTTATTCTTTACAAAGATAATTTTTGATATATGCATGGGTGCTTTGCAGACACTATTCATGTTTTCTATGGGTTCCTTTGGTGTTCTGAGGATTTTGATATCAACTTTTCATCTTGTTAGCTCTCCCGTCTCTTCAATCTAGCTATTTTAAGGTCCATCTATGTATTTTGATATTTTCAATTTTGCCAGCTGTGGCTAGGTGTAAGTTAATACATATTTTTTCCTGTGTGTGGTGTGCCTCCTTAGCAGTGGGGTCATAGTTTTAATTAGCTCCAAAATTTTTCAACCAAGTAACAAATTTAAGCATTGCATTTCCTCTCTTACCTCTAGTCTTTCATGTTATTCTAACTGCATAAATATAATTAACATTTCCATTTTTATCTACAGCTTTTAAGGTGTTTCCAATAAATTCTATCTTGTTGTATCTTCATCAGGTCTGAGTCTTCATCTGTATCTGATTTCTGAGTTTCATACATTGATAGTGGGCAGAAACAGGATCAGAACGAAACTGGTAGTCATTTCTAATGTAAGAAAGACACTAATTCCTTTCCTAGGTCACATATACTAATAATCATTATAGTTACTTATGGAATGCCTAGAAACTCCTGCTATGCAATTAATTTTGTTACTTTAAATGAAATTTCCTCGCATCTTTTCCAAGTGTTATGTGAAACTATTCATTTTTAATTTTTAAATACAAATAAAATCAGGTATTTATTAAATTTTAAAATTTTAGCAAAGAAACTTAAAATCAATGCAGGAGCATGCATTCCCAAGCTCACCACATTCATTGACTTATGTGATGTGCAATCACCTTGCAAACCCTCCCTAGCCTGTCTGTCACATCTGTGAATGTGGCACGTGTGACCTAATCGAAGGTCAGCACCATATTCTGCAAGTATGATTTATTGTTCACAAAAAAGTGCCAACTTCATAGAATGCAGTTTAATTCCCATACTATGAGACAAATTCATTTATTATAAAAAAGTGATCTCAGAGTTCCTGTTCCACTATTCTTAGCAATAGAAAATTAGAATTAGTCACACACTTCAATTAATAATAATTTGTTAAAAGGCCCAGATAAGTATGTTTAGAAATTTATGTATTTTGGGTTACACACTAACTTAAAATACAATACTACCAATAGATTATTCATTTTTAAAGTTTAATACATATGTAATAGCCTTGAGTATTTTTTTTGGGGATCCCCCTTGCAAAATTAGATGTATACATACAATATGATCTCAGAAGAGGTATTAAGGAAAAGTAATATATATATATATATATATATATATATATATATATATATATATATATATATATATATATATAAAACTTAATATATGCATATGTTGTAGTCAGACACACACGACTGGGATGAATCTTCAAACCAGGCACAGTTTTTGGGAGAAAATGATTTATTCAAGCTACAGATCCAGGGGAAGTCCCATAAAAATGAAAGAGGCCGGTCCTCTTTCACAGGTCCAAGCAGAGAGAGAAACCCATCACCTACACCACACAGAGAGAACAGGGAACAGGCAGGAGGGGCGGGGGGCACACCAAGGAGAGAATTTCTTCCCTTTTATATAGGTGGAGGGTGGGGTCTTGTAATCCTATCCCAGACTTAATGGCTTCTTGAGTCTCTGGAATTTCCTTCCTGCATGGTCCACACAATAAAGAATGTTTACTTCCTGCTTCTTTGAGCTTCTTTACATCCTGCCCCCTACTGAGAGGCTGCCTTCCTATAAATATCCTCAGAGATACACCCAAGATTACTTGAAAGGTCAAGTTGACATCAAAACTTAACCATCACAACATATATAGTCTAATAGCACTCAGATAGATTAAAGAAACTTCTCTTCTTCTGTTTCTGCCGTTCTCTTGCCCATCCTGCTTCTCCTGTTCTATCCCATTTCCACACACTTCCTCATCCAGAAATGACCTGGATCTCTGTGTTGACATTTTTTGCTTTTCATGTGAGTTCAGCATCAGCCAATGTCAGCATTTGGGGCTTACATTTGATAATTTCTTGATTATTTGTGTTAATAAGAGTCAGCCTTGTAGGAGTTGCAGTTTCCTGGGCTGTTCAAGCAGGGAACACAACAAAGTTGGAAAGCTTTGTGACCCTTGCTGCAACTCTGAAGACTTCAAGTCTACCATTAGCAATTTCTTCCTGTGGGTCAGGGCCTTGCCCCTTATCAAAATGCAAATCTCTCTGGGCAAGAAAATGCCTTGGGCTGCTATGTTTTCATTAACATCACGCAACTGATTCATGTATTGGAATGTTTTCAGAAGGCTAAGAGCAATTTTTTGAGAGCTAGAGAGGTCCAGCTTGAAAGAGATTCAGGACTAAATGAGGTCCCTAAATACCCAGAGACTTCTAGGAGGTCACTGCAGGCAGGGAAGGGAGAGCCAGAACCACCCAGGCTGAAGAGACTGCCAAGGACACCTCTGATTCCCAGCTTCCCCACCCTTACTCCTGAGGGTGGTGGTTTTTCAAAGTGAACAAAGAAACACCCATATGAATGCCCTGTGAGTTTAAGCAGGCACATGGTGCTCTACAAAATCTTGGATTGCATTATGCAGGAGGTGTGGGGAGAAGAGAGAACGCATAGAAATCCACTTACAGGAATCAAAGGCACAACGGTAACATGTTTCTGGCCCTAACAGGATTTTAGAACCAGTCAGTAATTGTGATCGTGACTATTAAAAGTAAGCACAAAATGGGTCAAAAATCATAGTTCAGACTGGTAGTAAAATATTCATTTCTCCAAACTACACTTGGATATGTTCGCCTGGGCCCCCTTATTCTCTTCCTACAGTTAATAAGTGTTTCTGGTATTTTTTTTAAATATATATTTATTGTCCATAATGAGTTACATTATTTAGTGGGCAAACCATGCGTTGTTATCCCGAATTCCCCAATTCCCCCCCTCCCCATCCCTGATCAGTTGTATATCCTCCTCCGTGGAAAGCAGTGTGGAGACTTCTAGACAGAATGGACATAGAACTACCAATGGACCCAGCTATCCCTCTACTAGGCATCTACCCGCAGGATGCCACATCTCGATGCAGAAAATTTTGTACAACTATATTTATAGCAGCTCAATTCATAATAGCCAA
>PVHP010040561.1:0-15817 GCA_004024765.1 Zapus hudsonius | reverse complement strand
AATGAAACCATAATACTGCCATCTTCCTTATCCCCAGCAACAGGAAAATAAAGAACAAAGTTTGAATGATTAGATACTATGAGATTAAGATGCCTTTTCTCCCAGAGTTCAATCCATTGAGCTGTAGCTAGAATGTGCATTTGTGTGACAGCACAGTTGCTTGTAGAGTGTGCCCATGTGTGGTACCACAGTTGCTTTTAGAGTGTGCGATCATGTGTGATACCACAGCTGCTTGTAGAGTGTGTATTTATGTATGATGCCACAGCTTCTTATAGAGTGTATTTATGTATGATACCACAGCTTCTTATGGAGTATTTATATATGATACCACAGCTTCTTATATAGTGTGTATTTATGTGTGATACCACAGCTTCTTATACTGTGTATTTATGTGTGATACCATAGCTTCTTATAGAGTATGTATTTATGTATGATACCACCACTTCTTATAGAGTGTGTATCCATGTGTGATCCTACCGTTGCTTATAGAGTGTATGTCAGTGTGTGAGGCTTTGGTTTAAATGTCCTAAGAAAGGTTATGATCTCAGTTTGCAGAAAGCAGTGTTAAAGGAAAGCTGTCTTCATAGAAACCATTTACTCCATCTACCCTTATTTTAAAATTGAGATGGTCTTATATGTGCTTAATTTTTTTACTTTTTGTGTGTGTTTTATAAATTCCCTTAATCCCAAGAGGCACCAGAAGTATGGCTAAAAAGATGCATTTTTTAAAAAAGTCTTCTTTAATATCTGTAATCTTACAGAAGTGAGGCATGTGATGCTTGTTCCTTTTGTTTATAGATTACTGAGGAGCTGTAAAGGTAATAAAACTGTTCTACCTAAAAGTAATTTCAATGCTTTTATTAAAAGGTTGTGTTGAAATCTCTGAAATGGAGAATGAAATTAGTTTTTCAACTAAATACAGGATCAACTCAGTATGAAAGATTCCTGGAAGGAAATATAACCTAATAACTCGCAATGGCATGCAGGAAGTCAGGCCATTTAGGGTGAACATCAAGGTTGACGATCAGAGCTCTGAAAAGAAGAATAGCACACTGTGATTCCAAATGCTTAGATCTTCATTCATACTAAAAACTGATTTTTAAAAATTTTATTTATGTATTTGCAAGGAAAGAGAAAGAGAAAAAGCGAGAATGGATGCACCAGGGCCTCCAGCCTCTGCAAACAAATGCCAGATACATACATTCTTTGTGCATCTGGCTTTATGTGGGTACTAGGGAATCGAACCCAGATCATTAGGCTTTGCAGGCAAGCGCCTTAACCACTGAGCAATCTCTCCAGTCCTATACATTGACTTTTAAGCTATTTTATTTCTATCGTTAAGGTTTATCTTGTAGAATCAATAATCTAATTTAGCTGGAAATAATCACTTTTATATAATATATAACTTTATATTTTCTAATGGAGATATTGTTAACTTTCTTTGCAACTCATACTTTCCCAAGTGGGTAGGCATGACATTTCCTCAACTAACAATTACTTCTGTGACATTAGCTGCATAGAAATTGTTAGCATAGATTTTGTAAAACTTGTAATCTTTCCAAAAAAAAGACATATTTTAGCTTAAAATTCCATTAGAGTTATGGTTCACATAATTATATTACCTTTCTAAAGATCTCATGTAAATTCTAAGAATGGCTTGATTTTAATAAATATTCATTTTTATAAAGATGGAAGTGCTGTTCAGTATCTGTTGTTGAACAAGAAAAATTATTCTTGCCTGAAGAGACATGAGCAATGGGGAAAAAACAATCAAAATCACTCTATGTTTTGATATCCAGGGATTTGCATCATATAAGTCAGATGAGGGTAAATCATCTGTTTTCTAATTGCCTTATAGCAAAGAATCATTTAGGAGGTTAGAAAGTGATCACTTAAAGGAAATTCTGATTCTACTGTATATCCTACTTTAAAATCAATATTATTAGATGTTGCTTTGACATTAACAGTATTGTTTGCTTGTGTGTGTGTGTGCACGCGTGTGTGCGCGCACGCGTGCCATGTGTATGGTGTATGTACACGTACGCATCCTTGTGGTGCTCCACATGCTCACCTGTGGTGTGTGCACTCACCTGTTGCTGGAGCAACATCAGCTTTCAGGGTCTGTAACTCTCCCACCTGTCTTTTATTGAGCCAGAGTCTCTCCCTGCTACTGGAGCTTGTGTGATTCTCAGATCTCTGCTTCCCTACTCAACTAGGGTTCTACACACACATGGCCACACCCAGCGGTTTCTCAGGCTCTCATGCTTGACAGGAAGTGCTCTTAACCTCTGAGCCTGCCCTCTAGCCCAACATTAACAATTTTGTGTACATAGCTCAGTAGTCTGAGCTTCTGGGTAGGCTGAATGCATGATCATCTTATTGAATATATTAATACCTTATTATCTGTGTTAGGCTACTTAGTGTTTTGATTGTTTTTCCCCCATTGCTCATGTCTCTTATAGGAAAGAAGAAGCCTGAGATCACGTTCATGTTCCAGGATGAGATTGAAGATTGTTTAAGAAAACATGTGCAAGATGCCTCTGAGGAATTTATTTCTGAACTTGCTGAATTCTTAGTAAAGCAAGTATAAGACATATTTCTTTCCAATTCATGATAGAAATGCAATTTTCATCAAAATCAAAACTGTGTTAGGGTGTGGGGTTTTATTTGTTCATTTTCTGTTTTAAAGTTCAGAATTTAATATAACCATGAAATTCCAGATTTTGCTTATAGACAAAATTAATTTCAGCAGTTAAGTGCTTTGTGCAAATAGATACAAACAGTGACAAAAAGAACCTTTAGAAGACACTCTTTCACAAATGTAGTCATGAAAAACTCAGAAAGAATCGCTTCCTTTTCAGAAGAAATAACTAACTTCAAAGAGAATAAGTTTTTAGACAGTACTACCTTGTAAGTGAGCCAAGCTAATGTTATATACAAAAATAAAAGAAATAACTTGACCATGATTAAACAGACCCAGTCATTCCTCAAGCTATTCCCAACATGTGAGCCTCAATAAATACAGTCCAAGATCCTGGGGAATCAGAGTTTTTCATTTTAAAAATAGAGGTTTTGTAGTGAGAAGTTTATTTTAACATAAGTAAACATTTTTGTGTATAAATATGTTACAGAACCATTTTTTCACGTATAAAGGTATGAAACAGTTACTACTAGTTATGAAACCTTGTTTTTTTTAAATAACCTGCTATAAATTGAGCACAGAGGGATTTAGTAATGCATTAACTTAATGTACTTTAGAAATTGAGTCTTTAAAGTTGTACTTCCTCATAATGGGGGGCAGATTTTTATTCTACCAATCTTCAAATTATCTTTAAGTCTGTGTGTTGGGTGGGGAGATGGCTCTGTGAATAGGAGAGCTTGCTGCAGCACGAGGGCCTGAAAAAGCCTGAGAGCACCAGAGCTCAGTCCTAGGAACCACAGTACCAGCTGGGCGTGACTACACACATCTGTAACACTTATCCTGTGGGGAGTCAAAACCAGAGAATCACTGTGGCTCACTTAAACCCAAGCTCCTTGTTTAGGGAGATGCCATCTTAAGGAAATGTGCAGATAAGCAAGAGGGGAAGGAAGCCCAACACTCTGACCTCCAGGTTTCTGCACATAAGACACACCACAGCAGTGTGTCTTCTCACTGTTGTTCTTGGTTATCTTTACAACAATAACTTTAAATACTCTAAAACTGTGAAAAATAATACACTTAAATTACAGTTCCTAGAACTAAGGGACACATTCTTAGGGAACTTGTCTCCAAACTTTTTATTAGCATACAAAGCATTAGGTTTCATTGCAACATTTTCCAAGCAAAATTGTTTTGTTTCCTTTTTCCCCTTTATCCCTTCCTTCTCCCTCCTTCCCCTTCCTCCTTTGTTCTTTCATGCCAGGTTTTCCACATTTCACTTGTTGGGAAAATAGAGTTCTTGCTTCATTAAAGCAAAGTTTTTTGTCTCCATAAACAAGTGTGCTGTGATTATTTTGTTTTGTTTGTCTTGTGCTCAGGCCTCTTAACAAGACTTACCTTGAGGTAGTGCGATCAGTGTTCATGTCGTCAACTTCTGCTTCCGGAACTGGCAGAAGACGCACAACCAAAGACTTACAAGAAGAAGTTTCAAACCTCTACAATAATATTCGATTATTTGAAAAAGGGATGAAATATTTTGCAGGTATATTTAATATTGCTTTCTCCATTGAGTCTCATACTTCTGGGAGGAAATTCGCCTGAATAAAGTGCCTTTCTTTTCCAGATGACACACATGCTGCTCTGACCAAGCACTTGCTCAAGACAGTCTGTACAGATGTCACTAACCTCCTGTTTAACTTCCTGGCTGCAGATCTGATGATCGCTGTAGATGACCCTGCAACCATCACAAGTGAGGTATGTGAGTGCCGACTTGCTGCATGCACGATGTCACTAGAGTCTGAGCACACTGTTATTTCTTTCATTAAAATAGTTTAAAAGGACAAAATGTAAAGATTTTAGAAAAGAATCAGATTTTGTTTTTTAGAAAATCTCTCTAAAAGAGTTTCAGAAGAAAAAATTTGAAGATCTTAATTCAGGTATAGTACAACAGATACATAGTTGTTAGCAGGATTGGTTTATGCAGCCAATTCACTAAAAATAAAGATATTTAATAATAATAAACATGGTTAATTATATCATAAACAAGGTTTTTCCTAATTATTTTCAGTTTCCTCTTTTCCTGTGGATTTGTAACTACCTTGATAATCTATTCGTTTCCTTATCATCACAGTCTTTCTCATTTGATGGTGCTATCTCATTTAAATACTTAGACAAAGTCAAGTTCTGTTTGATTTTTTTTTTAAATTGAGATCTCAAACTAAATCCAAAGGTGATCTTTCCCACTTACCACATGTGGTAGACAGGCTCCTGCTGGAGGAAGAAAAGTCCCCTGTGTTCCTGAGACCACAGCAACAGTCCCTCCTTCTCCCCTTCCCATCCGCATCTTGTTCAAAGCTCTGCGCATGAATATCTGGCTTTGAACAGAGCAAACCCAATTCAGTCTAATGCTGTACCACGGGCACTGTGGTTAGTGCCCCACACATGGTATGAGCTGTGTTCTTATGTGACTCTTATGGGAAAGACCATCTCCAAATAGGTGCAGTTACTATTTTCTACTACAAGGTACTGGCCTCCTTCCTTTTCCCACAATTCCCAGCTATCTGGAAAGTGCCAGTCTTGTCTCTGTACCAAGTTCTGTTGTAAGAAATATGGGCAAACTTGCTTCATTCTCGTAGCAGGACCACAGGATGCATGTCTGTGCAGAGAGATGCTGAAAGTCTTTATGCCATGTATCATAACGAGTTGGTGGATAAAATTGAAGAGGATGAGCAGCCTGGTCCAACAGTGAAGAGCTGAGAAGAAATGCCCTTTTAGCGTCAAGCCTTACTAGGAGAGTTAAGGCACCATGCCATCGGCGGGCATGGCACAGAGTGAGAGAAGCTCTGGAAATCTAAAGAACAAAGAAAGCTTCTTGCTTTTTATAAGTTTGAGGGAAAGAGAAAAAGTTCTCTCCCACGTGACGGAGCCACAGCAGCACTAGATAGGACCTAGATCAGGAGCTTAGGTGGCTTTGGCTTTCCCTGGCCTGAAGGCACAGGTATTGCTTCCCCAGGTAGTCTTGGGGACTCATGTCCACATCTGTGTTCTAACAGCAGCCACAGAAGAAAAGCACAGGTGCCCATTGCTCAGGCATTTCCGATCTCTGTGAGTGAATGAGGGGGACCTGGAGAGGGAATGGCAGTTTCTTCCCAGCCCAGTAGGAAAGAGAGGAAGTTGGCTCTTTCCAAAACACTCCACTTTCCACAGGGCCAGGGACTTTCTAGTCTCCCTCTTGTGCTGCTGGAGCCATAAGAGGACCAGACTGCATCTAGACTTTTTAGTTCATTGTTGGCTAACTCTGATTTTTTAATACTTTTAAGCATCATTTTATCCCTGTTTTGAGATCTAAAATTTTTAAAAATGAAATAAGTTCCACTTAGCATTCTGCTACATTGCTAAATATATGTGGTTAGTTTGTTTGCTCCTCTCAGTACCATGTATCAGAAACAAAACCAAAAAAAACTTTTTTTTCCTTACAGATAAGGAAAAAAATTATAAGCAAATTGTCAGAAGAAACCAAAGTAGCTCTCACAAAACTTCATAACTCTCTGAATGAAAAGGTAAGTAGACTCTAGTTAGTTACTATAACTAAAGCTTTATGTTATAAAGCTCTTTTGTAAGGTCTCATCAGAATAATGGTTAGCTCTATCTAAACTTAGCATTCTATATTCCTGTATGTTCTGGGAGGTTAAGGGGAGAGGAAGATGGAAGCACTCGCATTTTTAACTGTGAATCCCAATTTCTATAAGCCAAAATGGCTTTTTTAAAAATTGCATTTGTGTGTAAAATTAAAAAGTATTAAATGGCTATATTTTAGGCACCTGCATATGAAAGTAAACTATGGTATTTAATATCTTTAGAGCATAGAAGACTTTCTTTCTTGTCTGGATTCTGCAACAGTAGCTTGTGATGTTATGGTGAAAAAAGGAGACAAGAAAAGGGAAAGGTAACATGGAATTCTTCTATGTAATTACTACTCCTATATACAAAGCATTTGGTATCTGTGATTTGAATATGCATGTCTGAACCTTACACTGTGAGTTGTATTGAAATGTCTGTAAACCTTTAAGCATATCAGTCTTAAATAGGTATTTCTGTGACCTTCTTGGTAATATAGCCAAGTTCCCTAATCCCATAGTTGATTCAACCTAAGACTTGTTAGCATTAGAAACTTTCTTACAGAAACTCCTTTATAAATCAGTACAGTTCTATTTGAGTCTTGGCAACTATAAACAAAAAGCATACGTTGAGTACCCTGTCCTGTAACATTGTAATCTTCTGGCAGTTATTCTACACAGGTCAGATAAACTTGTTTGTGTGTCTATATCCCATGTTTAATGACTCTCTTAAAATGTTGTAGAAGTAGAGCATTAAAGTGGAGAAACTAAAAACCATTAAGTGTTGAGTTGTTATTAATGTGATTGTGTTTTTGTTCAGGCAGATCTTATTCCAGCATCGACAGGCACTGACCGAGCAGCTGAAGGTCACAGAGGACGCTGCTCTCATCCTGCACCTCACATCAGTGCTTTTATTTCAGTTCTCCACCCACAGCATGCTGCATGCACCTGGGCGGTGTGTGCCACAGATCATTGCTTTCCTGAACCACAAAATCCCAGAGGTACTGCATGTTTAAAACATTGGAAAATGTGTTTAATACACTGCAGAGCTTTTAAACTTTGAATATTCTGAGTGAATTGATAAGAATTATTGCCAACGCTCAGGCCAAAAATAGAAAAAATAACTAAACAAACACAAAATGTTACTTCCAGGTACTAGAGCCCTCAATTAATAGGTAACTGACTTTTAAAATTTAACATAGCTCAAAAATCTTTCAGGATTCTATAAATCTGTTTTTGGATGTAAGCTTTTAGAAAGATAAGAATGTCAGCACTTCTGTCTCAGCTTCCCCAGTTACAGTGTACCCTTCAAGAACTAGTGTACATATCTTGCCTGTGCAGACTTCTGAGAAACACAGCCTAGCTGAAAATCAGTTGACTTCTTTGGATCTTCCTATTACTTTGAGTGTCTTTGGTGGTAGAACCTAGCTAAATCAACTTCCAGTAAAAGGATCTGCACATGTTTTATTTCCATCATCTGTAACTGAGAACAAAGACCTTGCTAGACTCAGCTTTCCACTGTCAAGGGTGTGGTTCAGTAGTGCTGACTACCTTCTGTGTGTCCACAAGTCCTGCTGCATCGGCTCCACAGAATGCTGTGTTGCACTTGGTTCATGTCCCCTTTCTCTTCACAGGATCAGCACACTCTTTTGGTAAAGTATCAAGGCTTGGTTATGAAGCAGTTAGTCAGTCAAAGTAAGAAGACTGGGCAAGGAGAGGATCCCTTGAGTGATGGCTTAGACAAAGAGCAACATGACATCACCAACACTACTCGGAAAGAGCTTCAAGAACTTTCTTTATCCATTAAAGACCTTGTTCTGAAATCCAGGAAAATATCTATGACAGAGGAGTGATGATCTTGATTTACTTTTGTTACATAGTGAGTGTTTTCCCCCAGAGTTAAAGGTGAGTACTCACAGAAATAGTTACTTAGGACATTCTACTGTCCACTCTCAGCCCTTTTCCACGCAGTTCAAATAAAATTAGAAAGATGTAAGTTTTTGTAAGTTGGGTTCTCTATGAAAAATTTTTGTCATATAAATTCTCTTTTATTTTTCATATAAAAATTTTCACAAAGTTCTAGAACACTATACATTTTAGTTTTATTTTTTCTACATGTTAAAAAATAATAAGATTTCTGATATTTTTCATCTCTAGGAAAGCACTGGTTTGCTGTGTGATTTCTAAGTGTCATTCTTATATACATACAGGGAGAAACTGAAAATGTGATTTTTTTTTAAGAAGGGAGAAATTGCCTTTGGTCTGTTAGAGCTAAAAATGAATGGGAATGTTTATATTTTTATTACTGAATCCTGGCCCTTCTGTTGCTGTTAGAAGGCCTCCCGCATCAGTTTTCAGGGCTGCAGTGATGCTTCCCCTGGGGAAGGATGCAGAGGAGCCATGAGGCCATGCTCGCCCCAACACAAGACTAGACCTGAGCTTTACATCTAGAGGCATCATTCTTGATTGGGATGACCAAACAAACAAAGAGTTTTCTCTGGTTAACCCAGTTTACATTTCTAAATTTGTTGTTTTGGGTCTCAATAGCTTTGTTAACCCTTAGTAACCTGTGTGATATATAGTTAGACTGCTTTTTCTAATGAACAGAAGATCTATAAGTGCTTTTAAATTATTGAAACCTTTCCAAAAACTGAATGTTGATTAAAATTAATATTCTTGTTTTCTAAAGATTTTTAGTTAAAAGTAACTAAAATTCCTTGGCATAATCATTTAAACCAAATAAGTTTTAAGCAGCATTATTTATCAGAATTGTTATTTTGAATGTACTAAATTAATCTCAGATACTGAAAGAATACTATTTTATGTATTTCCTCATGTGACATTTAAAATGTTATATTTCATGGGACTGGAGAGATGGCTCAGCAGTTAAGGTGCTTGCCTGCAAAACCTAATGATCCCAGTTTGATTCCCCAGTTCCCGTGTAAATAAAGCCAGATGCACAAAGTGGCGTGTACATCTGGAATTTGTTTACAGCAGCTGGAGGCCCTTGTGCACCATTCTCTCAGCCTGTCTTGCTTCTCCTATCTCTCTTTGCTTACAAATAAATAAATATATATATTAAAATAAATTAAAGTGTTATATTTTGAAATGTTTAAATCCAAAAGTAAGACTACCCCTTTTTTTCTTTCTAGTGTTAATTCTGATTTAAAGTAATTGATTGCTGTCTGAGCATTTTAATTAAATTTGATGCTAGGACTGTAACAGTCAAAATGTTTTCCAATACTGTCATATAAACAAAGTGGGGGGAATGGTAAAGTCTCTGTGACTGTAGATTCCCATTTTGTTTTGTTTATTTAACACTGAACCTGTTTTTTATTCAACCTTTAAGAACCTTCACAGCTATATTCCAGCAGATACCAAAGTCATCCATGTCTGTATCAGACTAGTCATAGAAAATAAACAGAAGAGATGATAAAATCATTCTGACTTATAAAATAGAAGATATGGTAAAAAAAATTCTATCTTAGCCTGTTTGTATTTTCTTTTATTTATCAAAACAGTTCTTATTTTTCCATAGTAAATAAAGAAGTATTTATCATTTTTGTAAATAAAATTATATTACTAATTTCATATGTGAAGATTTAAGTTAATTACTAAAGTAAAAATTTTAAATATTTGCTGCCGTAATAATGGCCAGAATTATGAATATTATTTAAAATAAAATTGCCTATTTTATTAAATTTTGTATACTTTAAAGATTCCTTTGCTTTATTTAATACAGAAATTAATCGACAGATACATTAAGGATATTAGAAAAGATACCCATATGCTTTTGCAGAGGTAAAGGAAACCCACTTCTGGCCATCCCAAAGATGAAGTAAATAGTATCATTTATCACCAGAATAAAAAAAAAGTCCACAGTGCTGTGTAAGAACAGAAGAGACTTTGCCTCAGTATAGGGCCTTTTTAGAGTCTTCGTTAGACAAAGAGCACTGAACGTGAGATGTAGGTGTGTTCCGAGCTGGAGTGTGGAACAGCCTTCAAATGGAGAAAAAACAGTTCATTGCATTTTTTGTCAACCCAGGCCGACGTGATATATTTTTCTCTATCAAAAACTAACTCA
The DNA here is from genome assembly GCA_004024765.1 of Zapus hudsonius. Classification (NCBI taxonomy): domain Eukaryota; kingdom Metazoa; phylum Chordata; class Mammalia; order Rodentia; family Dipodidae; genus Zapus; species Zapus hudsonius. The sequence goes on along the minus strand of PVHP010040561.1, from coordinate 5,478 downwards.
CGAGTTCGGGCAGGTAGCTCTGGATTCAACTGAGAAACCCTGCACAAATGAAATAGAGAGCAAGCAGGGAAGACATCCAACATCCACCATTGGACTTCACATGCACCCCAAAAAATATGTGAATGAACTTTAGAGAACATACTAAATTTTTCTTCTACCTTAACCTAAGTCCTATGTTTCATATGCTATAAATGCCTGGTATAACTTCTGGTGTTGAACAGAGCATGTAGTCATTTGGGGAAGGAACATTATTTCATTATATATTTTATTTTATTGCAACCATTATACAGAGCCACTTATTGATTCAAAAAAATCATGGTAGATTAAATGAAAAGAGGGGTATAAAACTGATGGTGTGCCAAACACATTACCCCAAAGTATGGCATCTGAGAAAACATCCTTATCACCAAAAGCCTAGAGACAGAAAAGAATATGAGCAGCTTTCCCTGTCTTCCCATATGATCAGATTCCCCCTTTGTCCAGTCATAATCACAACTGTCCACTCATCAACAAACCTAGGCATAAAAATACTTAAGATTACTTATCTCTGTGCGTTTATTTCTGAAAGTTCCATGTCCTGTCAAACTGAGTACATTTATATTTTCCCATTAATTTGCCTTTTGTCATAGGGCCATTGCCGACAAACCTAGAAAGAGAAATGTTTCTTGTAAGACTTTGCACTAATGTGGTCTTAGTTTTCTAGTTATGTATATTATATGACGACAGAAACTATGTGCAAATATTTACTAAAACATCTAAGCATTTTCTTATATACTTAACATACATATATACCATTCATAAGAGAAATGTGAATATGAGCTGTGGCTATCTCTTAGATTATAAATAATTTTAATTTTTATGTTTCTCAATTCTTCAGATTTTATGCAAGAAGCATTTTATAATTCATTATTTTTTCAAAATAAATGCCCTATAGCAATGTAAAGGGCAGAAGAGGAGCATGTACAAATTTTTTTTGGGGGGGGCTGGTAACTTATATAAGAAATGTAAGGGCTGGAATGCACAAATAATGGTAAATCTGAGAGGTGTCATTTAATATATCAGACCCAACAAAGTGGGAAAATTAGAGGCAGGTAGAGAATAAGGGAAGTTAAGAGTCACAGTTACAGTGGATGAGGCCAGACAAACACAAAACTGGTAGGAATAGGATGGAGCTGTTCACTTGGAACCAAGGCAGCTACAGGCCCATAGACAACACATGCAGGAGATAGCAGGGGAGCCACAAAGATGAGAAAGATGCAGGAGCACTGTGAAGAGTACAAGGAAGCTCCAGGGAAGAGGATGGAGTGACAGGTAGGAAGGATCTGAAGAGCAGAACTCAGTGGAACTAAGGGAAACAAACTGAATAGGCACGGGCAGACCTGGGAAGTCTCCTGAAAGAGTAAAGTCAGTGATCTGAGTAATGACTGTTTTTGTGTGCTTGTGTGTGGGCATAGCGGTATTTCAAATGAAAGGAAAACTACAGTACCCTGACATGACAAAGGAGGCTCTGAAACTGAATCGGTGGGTGGCTTGATTCAGATGTCTCCATGAACTTAGTACTCTGAATGCTAGATGCCCACCTGGTGGCTACTTGGGAATTGGAGCCTTCCTGGAGGCATGGTGTTACAGCCAGCTTCCCCTTGCCAGTGTTTGGCACACTCTCTTGCTGCTGTTGTGTATGTGATGTGGGCCAGGAAACGATGTCCAGCCTCTGCTCATGTCATTGTTTTCCCTGCCCTCATAGAGCTTACCCTCGATCCTAAAATCCAAAATAGGCCTTTTCATTCTACAAGCTGCTTTTGGTCTAGTGCTTTTGGCCAACAATGCAAAACTACAACTATCCTCTTGAAAAATGGGTATAAATCCAGAATAATGGTCACTTACCTAGATAGGGACATGGGCACTGTACATCTCCAACACTTGCTTTCTTGCTCACAAATAGAAGAAAATAATGACTACTTAGCAAGTTTTTTATCCTGTTACTAATGAAATGCATTGTGTTCTTTGAATGATCAGAATTTGTTACAGCAACTGGGCATGGTGGCACATGCCTCTAAGTCACAGCACGCCAGAGGCTGAGTTAGGATTTCAAGAGTTCAAGGCCAGCTGGAGAGATGGCTCAGCGGTTAAGGTGCTTACCTCCAGTGCCTAAGAACCAGGGTTCAATTTCCCAGTACCCACGTAAGCCAGATGCACAAAGTGGCACATGCGTCTGGAGTTCATTTGCAGTGGCTAGAGGCCCTGGTGTGCCCATACTCTTTCTCTCTTCACATGTATATCTCTGCTTGCAAATAAATAAAATATTGTGTTGCTTTAAAAGAAAAAAGGAGTTCAAGGCCAGCATGGGGTTACAGAGTAAGTTCCAGCTCAGCCTGGGCTACAGTGAGTGAGACCCTGCCTTGAAAAAATAAACAGAATTTGTTGTTGTCAACCATGTTTGCACCTTCATGTCTTACTTATGAAAGCTAGGTGGAAAGAAAAAAACAGAGTTAACGGGCTCTGCATTTCCTTGTCTCCAGTTCTTTGTTGCTTATCTTGACTTCAGAAACCATTGGCCTATGCTTTAATCACTTGGAATAAATACAGTTTAAGTTTGGTCCTGGAATAATGGTGTTAAGGTAAGATGTTTTCTCTCATCCCACCTTCTATACGAAGGAATGGTCTCAAATGGATATTCTAAGAACAAATGCTTGTTGCATAGATGAGTGTTCCCCACTTAGAATTCCTGTGGTGAATTAGTTCCATTTACGGACTGCTTCAGACCCAGGCCCACATTGCCAGCCCCTTGCCGCATTTTGAATTGAAGATTTCAAAAGGTCAGCCTTGAAGTCACACAGCATGAATATTATGTAACAGTTGCTACCAGCCTGAGCAGAGATAAGCAGAAATCCACCCACCCTGTAGGTGCAGAAAGCAGGTGACTACCCTGAGTTACTCTCTTCAGATCCAAGACTCAATGTTCCCAGCTTTCCCAAGAAGCAATAGCGGCCACATCCTCAACCTCATCAAGGTGAGAACACAGAGCCTTGTGTCTTCCAGATAGTTCAACAGCAGCCACAGCACTCCAGACATTTCTAACCTAAAAGGAGGGTTCTCATAGCCAGCAGAAACCAAAACCCCAAACATTAAGGAAACACAAAATACTTTTAGAGAATATTTTTTACAAATATGTCCTTAATTTAACTTAGTCAGTTGGAGTTTCTGAAATGAGCATTTGTCTGTATAAATGCTGTGTATTTTAAACTTTGGAGCTTATCCAAATGTTTCAAGTAGGAGGACTGGTTAATTTCTTTTTTTTTTATTGTCCATAATGAGTTACAACATTTATTTAGTGGGCAAACAATGAGTTGTTATCCCCAATTCCCCACTGCCCTTCCCTCCCCCCTCAACTGGACAACCTCCTCCATGGGTCGTCTGGATCAGTCCTTGTGACAGGGGACCATGGATAGACTAGTAATCAGCCAGTTTCTCCTGTCCGTACCTCTGGATAGTCTCCCCCACCACGGCTCTCACAATCTTTCCGCCCCCTCTTCCGCATAGTTCCCTGAGTCGTGGTGGATGAGCAATAAGTTTGCTTTAAGGTTGTGAGCCTAGGGGTCTTTGTGTCGAAAATCGTTGGCTTCTGTTCCACTGGCAAATCCTGTGTTGATTTAATGGCTGTGGCTGTGGGCCCCTTGTTCATCTCGTCTTTCTCTGCGGAGTTCCATTTGGATCCTCCATGGTATGACTGTGGTGGCCCCTCTCTTGCCAGAATCTCAGCTATCGGCCTACGGTCTGTTGGTAGGGTTAGATGAGCCCCAGCTCTCTCGCAGCATCCTGAAAGATAAAAACACAATCTCCATCGGAGAGTGAGATCAGTGTAGGTTAACAAATATACACAATTTTAGATTACCAGGATTCGAATTTTAGTAGCCTCCTATCAATTGGTCCCATAATGCATCTTGTCTTGGGAGCATAAGAGTATGGGTCCGGTGCCTTTCACCCTGAATCCCAAGTTCCAGACAGGGGGACCCCCTCACTAAGTGGAAAATTGGCCAAATTGAAAGCTGTTGATTGTCTCCCCCAGGCCCAGGCTCCTCCATTACAAAAGTGCTCCTCTCTTGGTTCGCTGCTCACTCCTACTGGGAGGTGTGGTCAGTCTACTCATAACCACCGATTGTGTTTCCTGTCAGTGGTCTCTGTTTACTCCAGCTGTCGTAGATCATTTTCCCCTGGCAGCCTGTGCAGTGCCTTCCAGCACTACACTAACTGCCTTCTGGGGGCTGGATACCATTCTGGACATTGAAGGGTTTCTCGATGTTGATCGATGCAGTCTGTGGTTTCTTCAGTAACAGGGTTTTGCCTCAGGCCTGGGGAGGGCACTCAAGAGCTTTGACAGAATTCTGTCTTGTTGTTGGATTCTCATGAGTCACTTTGGTCAACAGCTCAGTGAGGGAATGAACCAGTGGTTGGAACCAGGGGTTGTCAGGGTGGTCTAATTAATCACAGGCTTAAACTCTGTCCCCTACTACTCATGGTCCCTCTTGCCAGGCGACACTCACTACTTTCTCAATAGGTTACAGTATGCTCCCATGGATTTTATGTTTTTGAACCTAATATGGTTTACCCTCATGTTTAAGCTATTCCCCTCCCCCCATCCCTTACCCCGCTTTCATAACGTCACAATTCTTTCTTCTAGTCTATATAAAGAAAACGGTTATCCTGGTTAAATACCACATATGAGGGAGAATATGCAACGTTCTATTCTCTGCTCTTATGAGTGATCACTTAGTAAGATCTGCTCTAAGTCAAACCATTTTTTTCTAAATTTCGATATTTCATTTTTTCTTTCAGCTGAGTAAAATTCCATCTTATAAATGTACCACAGTTTCTCTGTCCATTCCTCCATGGATGGGCATTTGGGCTGATTACAATTCTTGGCTATTATGAATTGAGCTGCTACAAATAAAGTTGTGCAGATGTTTCTGCGTCGAGATGTGACATCTTGTGGATAGATGCTTAGAAGAGGGATAGCTGGGTCCATTGGAAGGATTATGTCCATTCTGTTCAGAATTCTCCACACTGCTTTCCACAGTGGTTGAACAAGTTTGCAATCACACCAGCAGTGAATGAGGGTTCCTTTTTCCCCGCATCCTCGCCAGCAACGATTGTTGTTGGTTTTCTTTATGATTGCCATTCTGACCGGGGTAAGGTGGTATCTCATTGTCGTTTTGATTTGCATTTCCCTGATGCTTAAGGATGTTGAGCAATTTCTCAGGTGAGAGAAGGCCATTTGTGTTTCCTCCTCTGTGAATTCTCTGTTGAGATCAGTGCCCCATTTTGTGAGGGGGCAGTTTACTTTTTTGTTATTAATTTTTTTGAGTTCTCTGTAGGTTCTGGAAATTAGGCCTTTGTCTGAGTTGTAGCTGGAGAAAATCATCTCCCAGTTTGAAGGCAGTCTATTGACTTTGAGAACGGTGTTTTTGTCTGTACAGAAGC